>VDFB02070323.1:58769-170103 GCA_007258455.2 Sequoia sempervirens
AACAAGCTTCTGACTAAAACTAAAAATTTCATCACAAAATTTCATTTCAGCTCGAATTTCAGCTGCATTTAAAAATTCCCCACACACTAATCCTGCAGCAACACATTGAAAATAGGGAAACCAAAATTGTAACTGCCATCAAAAGGGAAATGTAAAGTGCCACCAAAATTCCCTTAGCTACCAGGTAAGTAGCAAATCCAGTGTCCATAATGCCTTGAAGGCACATAGTCAACACCAACACCCCAAAAGTACCACCCATGAATGTGGAAAAAGAGCAATGATGATAGAAATCTATCAGAGAACACAAAATTTTCCATGGAGGCACACCACCCTTTCACCAACCAGAAGACTTACCACTAGCAGCACCCAATCCATGGTACACGTGCCCACTTCGCGTTGTCGAGAGAGATGGAGAAGAAACCTGAACTCCCTCTTCATCTTTATCACTTTTAAACGCATAACCATCTCACCCACTAGGAGTCCTGACAGCTAATGGCAGGATAGTCAATACTTCCATTCCTGGGGTTGAAGCTCAACCTAGGGTCATGAGATAATGGTGATAGCCAGAGTCCATCTCTGTTTCACTTTCAGATGGGTTGTCTGTGATGTCAATGGGTGAATTTTGACATCCAAAAGAACTGCCTCCATATCTTACCTTCCTATCTACTCCAATAGTGAATTGTGTCAGTCCTTTTCGTTTATCCTCTATCTTTCTAGCACTAGGTCCCTGGAATTGTAGCCTCTTGCTACATCTTGAAGGCACACTCATGGGCTTGTTGACAGGAACCTTGTCCTCTGCAATCAAAGCATGTTCTAGAATATCATCATGGGGCCTCTACAAATTTATTCTAGATGACCTTCTAACTGGTCCTATGGAAGCAACTGGTTTACTCATTTTCACTATATGATAGTATCTCGAGCTCACAATTGAGTATTACTCACTCAGGTTCAATTCAAAAAAATTCCAACAGTTAAATGCAAATGATGAAATTAGCAGTCATTTTGTCCTTTATTTATCGAGTGAAGTGATAATAGCAACCATTAATGCCGAGAGAAGAGACAAATGTGAAATGGTGGCAATTTGTTGGCATGCATACTCTCACCATTTATTTCCCAAGTGCATGGAAATCCACATATCATACTTCATAATTACTGACAATTAAGTCTCCACATGCACGAAGATCAATTTGATCACTCTTGCAAAGAGCATATCATTAATGCTCATTGGTTGCAAAACCAAATGGCTATCACATGCCATTTTATTTATTTTGAAAATCAGTTATCGATCCTGAGATGAGATAGTAGATCAAATGGCTCACGCTGAGTTGACTGAGTTTAAAACTCAACATTTCTTTTATTTTAATCCTTGGCCAATAGCATTTGTCCAAACTAGATGACACCTCACCCATCGATGGGTCCTACCCATCTCAATAACTAGTGGACTAATCCAGGTGTCAGGATCTTGCAACTCTCATAACCTTTAATGAGGATTCACCTTTCCACAGCGAGCTAGCGGGGGGTGGTAGAGATCATCTTCTATGCTTGCTCTTCACTATTGGTTTGGAGCCACAGGCAGTGAGCCAGACACTGGAGACTGGGCCCCATGTCCGTATAAGGACATGCATCCTCATCTCGCTATCCTTGCATTGCGTAACCAACTAGAATTTATCTCCCACGAGCTAGTGGGGTATAGTCAGGATCATTTTCCCTAGACATAGATCTCTAAACCTGCACATACAACAATGTTAGCATTAAAGAAGGGCCCATTGTTAGGCCGATGATGATTTAACCCTCATGGATGAATGACTTAAGCTTAAGTCATTTAGGAAAATATTTGTCAACCCAACACTAGGAGACATTCAAGTGGGCGACACATTGGATGACCGACATTCTAAACCAAAGGGGTCGGTGGTTGAACGCATATGATGGCTCAAATTACAACTTGGAAAAAAGGAAATTGATAGGGTAATTCAATGTGGGATTAGAAGAATAGAGGGTTTTCTAAGCCATAACCCTATCCAAACCATGAGAACACTTAGTTATGCTACCATAATAGTGGTTTACACTTTCTGGGAGATTCTGATTTTTGCTAAAATCACATATTTTTAGAAAATATAATGATTTAAGCCTTGAAAATTTTTATTTACAGGATTCCAATTGAAGAGGGTTTAATCAAACCACCTTAGACCAAATCCTCTTGGATAGAACCCGACTAGTTTTAAACCATACCTATAATAGAGTCTCCTTTACACCTATCAAAATGTTGATAAAAAACCATTTTTGATTTACCTTTTGGGTGATCAAATGAATTCATTTAATTTTTATTTTTTTTAATTATGTAGTCCTTATTATAAGCTTCCAAAAAAGTATAATTTTAATTAAATTTAATTTGATTATTATATTTATTTTTTATTTCTTGTGAATGTAGGTTTTTCACCAAAAATCAAGCTCTCTATTCTGCACATGTGGAAAAATAAGAAGATTATCAAAGAAAATTTGAAAATATGAGTGCACCAAATATTGAGAGTCCTTGATCCAAAAAGAAAAATTCAAATTTTAGTACATACAGAAGTTGATTTAAGCATTGCTCACGGTTGTGTTATAATGCAAATTATGAATTTGTTGCTTTAAAACTTGATTAAAGAAAAAATATTCAATAAAAACTATCTAACAAGGAACAAGACTTTAGATATCAAAGTTAAAAATCTAAATTCTAAATAATTAGAATTTAATCCTTCATGGAAAAAAATTTATGTGCTATACGGTGAGCGTCACTTTCTAAAAATGTTGTTTTTTGAAAAAAACTAGTTTTTGAGGGAGATGGAAAACGTAGTGCAATATAATTCCAAAAAAATTGAAATATATTTTAAGAATCTCTGAAAAATTTCCACAGCTCTGGGTGCATCGTAACTTCAGTTCCTCCCAGGTTTAAAACGCTTGGCATGGGTGCCGAAATTTGAGGAATTGGTTAGAAAAATTATTTTATTGTCGGTTGGCCAAGAATTGTAGAAGTCACTATTATTGGGACCACTATATAAGTTGGTAAGAAGTTCCACGGGCTACTCATAAGTACAATTTTAAGGAGCTCCATAAAGGTAATGTAGGGGACGATATACCCGGTGAGTATGAAGTGAGAATCAAATCTCGAGGTTGGGGTGGACCAGTGTAGAAAACAAAATAGAGGAGCTTTCTTGGACAAGGCAAGAAGACACAACAAAAATCAAACAGACTAGACTAACCTATACACATTATTTACAAAATATACAATGCAGTTCGTTTCTCTAAGCGTAATTCTTTCCTCTCGGTATGTGCAGGATCATCATGGAAAAAACAGGCCCATAAGTGGCAAAAAATTCAGAAAAATCAGTGTTAGGCAACTTGACATAAAAATTTGAATAAGTTATCTATATTATTTCAAAAATATGTAAGAATAGAATCTGTAGAAAATTGAATGTAGTTTCTAAACTACTAGGTTTATTTAAAAATAAATAAAATCTATTTAGTGAAAATTTGAAATTACAATGCAGTAGTACTTAAATTTCAAGGAAAAAATAAGAAGTAGGTGTCTGTCTGACCACCCTAACCATAATAAAATGATAATATTTTTTATAATATTTTATATGTAAGTAGAGGACTCATGTCCGAACGTGATGCATATTTTTTTATAATATTTTTCCAAGTAAATAATTAATTATGAATTTTTTATTACAACTTTTAAAAAAATATAAAAACTCATATGTCTGACCACCTTAACTTGGTCAAAACTTCATGAAATTTATTTTTTCTTTTTTTAATCCTATAGTATGTGAAGCATAGAATGTGACACATTTTTTAGATTCAAAAAGTGTGATATCGTTTGAAAGTTATAGATGTTTTTCAATCAGCCTATCGATCAAGACTTTAGTCGTAATTCTAATAGAAAATAAATAATAATTATTTATTAAATTCATATTAAATCATAATTTATATTGGTGGAAAGCTGAGAATCTCCTCTAAAAACCCTTTTCGTTTCATCAATTTGGGGTAAACAAAATGTCGTCAGCCACATACCCTACAAATACCCATAATATTGCCACTTTTTGGCCCATCATGATCCTACACATACCCCTCTATCAAATATCTTGTCTTGTTCTACTAGTAGAGGATCAATCCTTGCACCAAGTACCTCTACACCATCAACTTCATTACAATCAATATGGTCCACTATTCTTTTGAAATAATCTTTCCAACAAGACCACTTTGACATGGTTTCCTTTGATTGCATTGAAAAGATGAAATATACATATTCCATGTCTTTGTCTTTATCATACATCTTGTGTTGGTACCCCACATCATGAAAGAAATCCTCAAATATATCAAAATGAAAATATTCAAATTATGGAATTTGGTTGAGTTGAAAATCAGGACCCAAGGCTAAGTCTACCATTTTTTACTCAAATGAATCAACATTTATTTTTTCTTCAACACCAAAGTTGTATCTACTTGATGGTAATAGTTCCATGATCAAATCAAGAAGATATGGGACATAAAAAAAGTAACATTTTAAACTCACCTCATACTGATCATTAGCACATTCACTATTGTTTATATCATCTAGTAGCTCTTTGTACCAATCAAAAGATTTTGCACTGCCAATGTGGTTTGAGTATTCTTCAGATTGTTTCTCCTTATGGTCAAGAACTAAGCCTTCTCCCTCACTAATATGTGCTTCATTTTCCTTTGTAGGTGTAGATATTACTTTAGTGGCCACCTTACCACAATCACCATGAGCTATAGGGATATGCAGATATTAATTAATCCATGTTTCATCATAATGAACAATATCTTCCTTGTGCTTAAGATTTTCCTCAACAATAATATTGTATCTACAATCATCATCATGGGAAATAGTAGTCCCAACTTCATGACTACCATTATGTGCATCACCACCTTGTTCAAAGAAATTTATACTATTGTATTCTTCATGTGAATGGGGTAGCAATGTTTCAATAATGCCATCTCCTAAGAGAGAAGCAAAAACTTGAATGTCATCTAAGCATTCACCCCTTCCTGTCTGAACTACATCAATTTTAGTATGTCCACAAGTATTGTTTGCCAGGGACTCATAAGTATTTTCCATAAAAAGTGGATTACTCGTACACCAATAGGGATCATAGTTGGTGACCTCACCTAGCAACATGGTTCATCAAATAAAGGATTTTTCCACACCTTCATAGTTCTAACATGTACCCCTTCCTCTTCAATGTCAAGGTCCCAATATCTTCGATCATCAACAAACTCAAAATTAGTGAAATCACTTGAAGAGCATATAGAAACACTTTTAGTATCCTCTTCATCATTGGCATTCATGATAGTTGATCCACATTCAAAAAATTCTTCACATGAAGAGAATTGCTCACTGCGTAAGAAACGCACCCCCTCAAGACTATTGACATATCCCCTACTTGAAGTAAAGGATTTCATCTCCATTTCATCAGAAAATTAATATTCAATAGAATATTGACCATGCTCGATCTCATATCTTTGATTCCTCATTTGTGGCATACAGTTGAGACTAGGTACATCTCCACCTCTGATTTTTGCACCATTATTTTTTATTAAATCAACTTATGAGGTTTCACCCTGTACCTCTTATGTTTTCTCACAAATTATGACATCCCAGGGAAAAAAATAGGTACTATTTTCTTATCCGCATACTTTTCCTCTTCATCCTCATCACTGCTACCTGGGCCCACATCTAGATTACTTGTGAAATGACAACATTCATCAACTAACTATTCACATTTTGATGCATCCTCTTGATCTATCAACTTTAGCCTTTGATTCCCCTCACTATGACAATTATTACCCATATTGTGGGAAACAACATGTGGCATATAACTATGCTCAATTTCTTCCACAGTGCTTATCCAATCTACTACCTGATCAAGACTATGAGTCTTCAAATTCTCAAGCAATTTACTTAATCCCAATTTGTAGACTTCACAAAACAAATCAATGCACACCAAGTCACTAGGTCTGACACTCTTGAGTATTTTCATCAGAACATCTAGGAATCTTGAAAACAAGTCATATGGTGATTCATTTGTATGTATTTTCATCTCAAACAACTCTCTAATAGAGAATATTAAGTCGTCCCTTCCCAATCCTTGCTGATATGAGGTTGATGCTTTCTCCTATTCTGCATCTCGTGGAAGTAATGCAGATATAACATCTATGGGATCCTTTTCCTATTAAACACTTTTACCTCCTAACTTATTTGGCTCAACAATTTGAATTCTATTAGAGGCATTCATACTAGCAGTCATAGGTCCCCTCATGATTGAGTACTTCAAATTGTTCTCAATATTCATAGCCTCTTGGTAGGCTTGCTGTAAGGTAGTAGGCTCTTTATCTCTCAACAAGAACCCTATCTTACTATCAAATGCTCCTAAATACACAACAAAACTTTTTGCATCATTTGGCCTCATGTACTCAGGGATATGTCTTATGACCTTTGCAAATCTATGGTTGAAAGCAGGGATCAATTCTTCCTTATCCTTGGAGATCTCCATGAAATTATTCCTTGTAACATTTGGATTTATCCTTCCATGAAACTATTCCATGAACATTGCCTTAAGTTCACTCCATGAATGTAGAGAAGAAATTGGCAAGAAAGAGAACCAGTCTCTTGCATCTCCTTTCAAGGATTGAACAAATAATTTCATAACCACATC
This sequence comes from Sequoia sempervirens, assembly GCA_007258455.2. Taxonomy (NCBI): domain Eukaryota; kingdom Viridiplantae; phylum Streptophyta; class Pinopsida; order Cupressales; family Cupressaceae; genus Sequoia; species Sequoia sempervirens. Next base: position 65,486 of record VDFB02070323.1, read on the forward strand.
TTCAAAATCTCTCTCATAATCTCCCATCACATCAATAAATTCTTGTATATGCTTACTTGTTGATTCTGACTTCTCACCACTAAACTTTGGTATTTCATCCCTGATCTTGGGTGGTGAAATATTTGGGTAGCCACAAATATTGTCAAAGTTGAGGGCCTTGTACCTATCGGTACTGAAATTGCCTTGGTGAGACAAGGACTATCCACTACGCATCCTTTAATCAATATCTACATCGAATGGTGTAAATTGACAAGTCATCCTTAGTTCTTGAAAAGGAATTGAAGATCTACTCTGCAATTATACAATATTACATAAATTCCTTTTGTAATTGTGATCCTAGGCCTCTAGCATGTATATCTCCTATAATTTTTTCCTAAGATCTGACAATATAACATGCTTCTTTCATCATAATGCACAAATTTCAACTTGTAAGCAAAAGGCATGCTAAATTATCACTAATATTCCCACATCTAGTGCTAATTCACCTATTAGGAAATCATTTACATCTCGAGCATGGGAAATTTATCCTGATTTACCCATAATATGCTCCAATTTCTTCAAATTCTATGAGAATATTAGGTATTTTGCAGTGGTTGACTATCCTTTATCTTTAAAAACCACATATCCAAATATTTGATGTATGCTTTATCAATTTCTTTGAGTCAAAGTCGCCACCTCCTTTCAAATGACTGAACTTAACATGATATGAAGTTTCTTCACAAATGGAGGATGTTCTGGGCTAACTTTTATAGCGAAGTCACGTTCAGATCCTTCAGTCTCTATTGCACTTAAATTGTTCACCAAGCTCAAGATTTTGTTAGTATCTGAATGAGACATTGAGACTCACATCACCATTTGACTCTGCATTTTGCATTTGTGTTTGGAGAATGAATAGTTTTTCCCCCCAGCAGAGTCACCATTTTGTTGGTGTTCTTTCCAGTGCACCTAAGGAATCTCTAAAGAGTAGCCAACTCCTATACTCAAGACTCTTGAAATGAATGGCCAACTGAAAAGATTCAGTCAAAGAATGAAATATTCTACACTTCAAGCTCTATGGGACCTAGGAGGGTGTTCCTAACAATGTTCCATTTGACCATCTCATTGAATGTCATGTCAAATCACAAATCAGTTCCTGTGAGGGGTAAATAACATAATTCACTCAAAGGTTGGCTAAAATTTAAGCAAATGACTATAAATTCACTAGGAACACTTGGGAAGTACCTCACAAACATGCCTCATGGTAAATGAATTTTAAAATGAATTTATGTTCTAACTTCAAATAGGTGACTAGATAGACCATTACTACATTTCTTATGTAAATATGTAACAAATAGACCAGTGTCTTGTCAAATTGGGCATCAGAGTCACATACACAATAGCCAGTAATATAGAAATGATTTAATTTTGATGATAATGGACAACTCTCAAAATACTTTGCATCATGGAACTCACAGTTTCTAAGACATAAGTCCTTATCAAATCCTCCATAAATTATCACAAATCTATGGCTCTATTTAAGAATTTTAATTGATTCTTTGAATCAAAGAAGAAATAGAGACATACATTCAAAAAAATAATTGAAGATGAATAAAGATATCCTTGATATTTCATTCAAAACTTGCAACCATCTACAAAACGAGAGTACATGCATTAGAATTATAGATTTGTTTTGATATCAATAATTTCTATAAAACCATTTAAGACTATCATATACATGCCTCAAAGCTGAAATAAGTCATCTACTCTATTCATTAATTTTCATTCTATACCTAGTTATCTACCTAGACCTATATCCGACTCAAAACATAAGACCAAAGCCCTTTGCGAATGAGCCATGAATTCCTTTTATAGGACAAGGACCAAATAAGCTTCTGGCTCGAAATGCAAATTACATCACAAAATTTCATTTCAACTCAAATTTCAATTGCATTTCAAAATTCCCCACACGCTGATCCTATAGCAACACATTGAAAATGGGGAAACCAAAATTGTAACCGACATCAAAAGGGAAATGTAAAGTGCTGCCAAAATTCCCTTAGCCACCAAGTAAGTAGCAAATCTAATGTCCATAACACCATGAAGGAACACATTCAGCACCAACACCCCAAAAGTGCCACCCATGAACATGGAAAAAGAGAAACAACCATAGAAATTTATCAAAGAACACAATTTTCCATGCAGGCATACCACCCTTTCATCGACCAAAAGACTTACCACCACTAGCACCCAATCCATGGTACATGTGGCCACTTCACATCATCATGAGAGATGGAGAAGAAACCTTAACTCCCTCTTCGTCTTTATCACTTCTAAGAGCAAAACTATCTTTCCCACTAGGAGTCCTGACAGCCAATGGTGGGACAGACAATACTTCCATTCCTGGGGCTGGAGCTCGGCCCAAGGTCATGAGATATTGGAGATATCTAGAGTATGTATCCATTTCACTTTCAGATGGGTTGTATGTGACGTCAACAGGTGAATTTTGACGTCCAAAAGAACTGCCTCCATATCTTACCTTCCTTGATGCTCCAACAGCGAATTGTGCCAATCCTATGCCTTTATCCTCTATCTTTCCACTAGCAAGTCCCTAGAATTGTAGCCTCCTACTACATCTTGAAGGTGCAATCATGGGATTTTTGACAAGAACCTTTTCCTTTGCAATCGAAGCATGTTCTAGAATATCATCATGGGGCCTCTACAAATTTAGTTTGGATGACCTTCTAACTAGTCCTACAGAAGCAACTGGTTTTCTCATTTTCAATGTATGACAGTTTCTCAAGCTCACAATTAAGTATTCCTCACTCAGCTTCAATTAAAAAAAATTCCAACAGCTAAATGCAAATGATGAAATTAGCAGTTATTCCATCTTGTATTTATCATGTGACCTGATGATAGCAACCATCAATTTCCAAAGAAAACACATGCGCTAAATGGTGGAAATTCATTGGCATGCATACTATCACTGGTTATTTCCCAAGTGCATGGAAATCTACATATCATACTTCATAATTACAAGAAATTAAGTCTCCACACACATGGAGATCAATTTGATCACTCCTACAAAGAGCATATCATTAATGTTTGTTAGTTGTAGAACCAAACAACTATCACGTGTCATTATGTTGATTTTGAATATCAACCATTGATCCTAAGATGAGATAGTAGATCAAACAGCTCATGCTAAGCTGAATGGGTTTGAAACTCAAGAATTCTTCATTTGTTCATCCTCAAACAATAGCATTCGTCCACACTAGATGACACCTCAACCATCGGAGGGTCCTACCCATCTCAATAAGTGGTGGACTAATCCACATGTGAGGATCGTGTAGCTGTCAGAACCTTTAACGACCATTCACCTTTCCCTCGTGAGCTAGCGGTGGGTGGCAGAGATCATCTTCTACGCTTGATCTTCACTGTTAGTTTGGAGCCATGGGTGGTGAGCTAGATAGTGGAGATTAGGCCCCACATACGTATAAGGACACGTGTCCTCATCTTGCTATCCTTGCACTGCACAATCGACTGACATTTAACTCCTTCGAGATGGTGGGGTACAGTCAGCATCATTTCCCACAGACACAGATCTCTAAACTTGCACATACGATAATGTTAGCATTAAAGAAGGGGACATTGTTAGGATGATGATGATTTAACCCTCATGGATGAATGACTTAAGCTTAAGTCATTTAGGAAAATATTTGTTGACCCAACACTAGGAGACATTAAAGTGGGTGACACATTGGATGACCAGTGCTCTAAACCAAAGGGGTCAGTGGTTGAACGCATATGATGGCTCAAATGACAACTTGGAAAATGGGAAACTGGCAGGGTAATTCAATATGGGATTAGAAGAAAAGAGGGTTTTCTAATCCAAAACCCTATCCAAACCATGAGAACAAGGGCTTTATAAGCTTATAAGTTCATGGGCTACTTAGAAATTGCAAATTTTGCGGAACTCCATTAGGGTCAACATGGAGGAGACCTAAATGTCTTGACGTCTTGCATCATCCCCAAAGGGAAAACACAAGACAAGTGAAAAAGGTATAATGTTTACAACATATAGAAGAATGTAGGTACCTATAGAGGAATGCACAAAAATAAAGAGATACATGAAATGAAATAGTACGGGGGATCACATTACACACATGCAATCACATAAAGAAACATGCAAAATAAAACAAAGAAAAGGACTAGTAAGGTACATGCGAGTTAACCTATAGTAGGTCATCCACATCCCAATCATGATTGCAATATACAGAAGGCAGACAACTAGCCAAAGGGACAATCATCAAATGCCAAAACTAGGACAAGGCTATCTAACCCCTTGTCCCCACTAAGTGTAGGACAATGATGAGCTGAGAAAGGTAATGAGAATGGGCTCCTTGTGTTAAAGATAATTATTTGCATTGAATTTATAACATGTATTAGTGAGGATGCTATGACCCTACAACTATTACATGGCAAGGAGTGAGATGCATGCTTTAAGGGATTACTTTTATGATATCAAACTTCTTAAATATTCATTTTAAAGCATGACACTCTTTAGAACTATGTCCAAGAACTCTACGATATCAACAATGAGACATGTTTTTGTTCTTAGGTTTTGGATTTTGATTTTCTCTAATGGTTGGTAATGTTATAAGTCCTTGATTTTGAAGCATGTTTAAGATTCTTTCATTTTCAAACACATGACATGGAAATTTGAGTTTCTTGAGTTTATAATAATTTTGTGTCTTGCTTGATTCACCAACTTGTAGAGGAGGACCTAAGATGATCCTATCATCCTTATGAGACATTTGTTGTTCTTTAGGAAGGATAACACTTATGTATGTAGGAGGATCTTAATACCCTAATCCTTTGATTTGTTCAATAGGAATTTTCTCTAAAAGTTTATGAATTTCATGCTTATTAGTTATGTCACATCTTTGGTTGGTTAAAATATTAAAGCCTTGGCCACAAGTGTCTTCAAGGTTGATGGGAGTATTTGTCACTTTGTTAACATAAGATGGATGAATATGCACTTGATTAGAGGATCTAGGTTCACTCATTATTGGAAGTTTAGGCTTAGTTTGTGCCTCAATTTCAGGATGTAAAAGGTCCCAAACATCTCAAGTTGTGTTGGTTGTTTCATGGAAGGATATAAAGATGCATTATTATCAAGATTTTTAGGGAAATCATTTATGAATTCATTCATGCTAGCATCATCTTCTCTAATGATGTCAATTTCATGAGGACACTCATTAGGAGTTGGTTGAGAATGATTAGGTTCACTTTCATTAGGATCATTGCCAAAAAGACAACTTGAAACATCAACCAAGGAGAACAAATACTTCCACACATTGCTAGAACACTTGTCCATTTTTATATTTTTAGACTTCAAACAAGATAATTTTCTTATTACACTATGCAATAATCTAAAAATGAAATCTTGTAAATGCAATTTTGAAATCACACAATGCACTAAATGTACCAAATTAAGCTACATATGATGAAATTGATGAAACAGAAACTCAACAAACTGTAAAAGAAATATGAAAACAACAAAAAGAAGCACAAAAATGAAGATTTTAACTTCCAAAAATGTAGTTTATGGCCTGATCAGGGACTCATTCACCCTATGTTGAAGAGGTCATATATTAATGTTTTTGTAATTTATTTTTATAGATTTTTAAATGTTTTCCAATGGCTTTCACATTTAGGTTTGTAATAGAAAGACTTAGTTTGATTTTTTGTAGAATGCAATGTAAAATGCAAGTGAAAAATTTGACAAAATGATGATCTAAAGAACCTAGTTTGATATGCAATTTTGTTTGAATTTTCAAATGCAAGTTAATATGATGTAAATGATATGCAAGAAGAATGATTTTTTTGTATTTTTTAGGTTTAAAGAATACAAATAATGCAATCCTAAAACCCTTAATGAGATGCAACTTTGAATACAAACTAGACATCCTAAATGATATCTAGTTCAATTTAAATGAATGCAAGATCTAAATTTAGGATGAAAAGAAGTCAAAAATAAATAAAAAATTACAATGCTCAAAAGGTGAGGTTTCTCCATAATTAAATAAAGAAAAATAGGTGGGGGTGTTCACTAAAATGAATTGATGAACACTGTACCTATCTTCCTAGTTTCATTCAATATGAGGGTTATAATGTGTAAATGAGTTACAAAAATTAAACCTAATTGATATATCAATCGAAATGAAACTTTTAAGAGGGTGAAATGCTATGTACCTATTGAAAGAAGTGTTTTTTCAAACCTCACTGAGGACTCATTCACCCTATGGCGAATGGGTCCTGGCTAGGGCTCTTGAAAATTTGTTTCTAGTTTTTGTTCTTCTTAGTATGCACTCCCAAATCCCAGTCGGCACTGTCAGAAAGCTGGAAATAAATCTTGTAGCTCAGTTTCCATCATTTGACAACTTTCTTAGCAACTTTGACAGCTTTTGCAACTTTTCTCTCTCTCCAAATGATCTTCAACCTAAAACCCACAATTACACATGAAAGAGGAGAAAAATGTTGTTTGTTAGGGAATAGGGGTTTTCCATGGTCAAACCCTATTTTGGTAATTAAACCTTGTAATGAAACAATCCATGAAAGGAATGATCAATGGACAAATAATGTCACAACTCACCACACCTTAGTTGAAACCTTGGATAAAAATTATGTAAAAATGCATAAAGTGGCCTTAAGTAATGTAGATCTTCATCATAAAACTTTATATGAAACAATGCCTTTGAATATTCTTGATTGATCTTAAAATGCTACATCAACACATTAGTTCAACAACATGCATGATGCATTATGCCTTTGACATGACGAAATGGATCTTGAATGCTACAATAATCTTCAATAATCTCCCCTTCAATGCATTTGAAATGCTCTTGAATTCTCTATAATGCTCTTTTGAAAGTACTCTCTATTGCTTATGAAGATCTAGGATGAAACATAGTGAAATAGCCTTGTATTTATACATATCTTAACATTAATTCATGAAATTCAAATATAAGAAACTAACATCAAATCTTGGATTTAAAATAATTTAAATACCACCAAAAAAAATATTTCAAAGAGGACTCCTAGGTCTAAGTGAGGACCCATTCGCCATGTGGTGAATGGGTCCTAGCTCACTTAACTAGGACACACTTATGGGAATGTGAAAGATCATGTAAAAATAGGGTCTTAGGACCTAGTGAGGACCCATTCACCACATCGAGAATGGGTCCTAGGTCACTAACCTAGGACACACACCTTTGAAATTAAGTGTCGTTTAATGGAATTTATGAATGTTAGGTTTTATCCCTCAAAATTTGTAGTTAATTAGGCTTGGATTTGAATAAAAGGGGACGATTAAAGAAAATTAACCTCAATTAATTAATAAATTCCTAGATTAGTGTAAAAGTGTAAAGATACACTTTACAACACCTTAAATAAGGCACAATTACGTCCATTTAGTTTAAAAGGGCCCTAAAATTATTGTGAATGTTTAAAACACATTACAACACTAAATCAAGGCAACATTAAGCTCATTTTATTAATTATTCCCAAACTTGGGAAAGAGAGATACTTTTTTTGTTGCTACACCAATGTTAAGGCAAAGGGAAAGATAGAACTAGGCTAATTAGTTTGCTTAGACCTAGGATCAATTTTCCCACTTAACACTTTCATTGGAGCAGCATTGGGTATACTTTGTTTTCTCTTAATATATATGCTTTTGTGATCACATCTAACTTAGGTTATTTCATGTTTACCACACCATTTTATCTTTACCAATTCTATAGTAATTTTTTTCCCATGATCATATAGTTTTTTCCTTACCTCCTATCCTCGACATGTTTAGTACACAATTGGTTGAAGGAGTGCATATTATATTTAGGCCCACACAAAATTTTAACCTTTTCTTGACATATTTAGTACACAATCAATAAAAGGGGTCAATATTATAATTCACATAGACTTTTGGCCCAAGCAAAATTTTAATTTCAACGAATTTTTTGTATCTTAATTTTCATTATTTTTTTTATTTTTTTTTGTAGATTTAGCCACTTTCAATTAAAATTGGCTTGTTTTAGTTCATTATTTCCAAGTTTACCATATTTCTCTTAATTTTCCTTAAAATTCTAAAATTTTAATTCATGCATCAGAATTCACATAGTAGATATATCTTATTGTCAATTTATTCTTCCTTCTAAATTTTCATGGATATTTAAATATGTAATCTAATTCCTACTTATATATTAATTTAAATAAATAATTGATAATTAAAAGATACCATAAAATATAAATAAATATAATTAAAAACAAAACTTCATGTATAAAACTACATTATCATTAAAAATAAAAAACAAAATGAACAAGGACAAAAATTAAATAGATACATGTTGTATATTAATTCACAAATTCTTTTGCTCATTAGTCTATTGAAGTCATTGGGGTTGTATAAAAGATACATTTTAAATAATAATATGATATTTGTTCTAACAATAAATATTTTTTTCAATTATTAATGCTTCTATGATTAAGTTTTCAAATCTTCAAAAAATTATTTTATATCATTTGAACATTTTTCACTTAAAAGACTGATATGACAAGTTATGTCATGAATCACACTTCCAAACCTTAATTATAAAAAAAAACAAAAAAAACATTTCACATTTCTAAAAATAGAAATCCTATAAAATTCCATGTAGATAACCACTAAGGGAGAGGCGCTGATCGTGGGTATAGTTTTGGACAGCGAGGGGCCCACTTTTGGGCAATAAAAGTGCCAATAAATTTACACTTAGTATCCAACTGCAAATCACTTTAATTCAAAAACACAAACTGACCAATCATGTAATGTCACATCAGTATACCAGTGCTACATGACTTAATGACCCACCATCGGTCCATGACTTTTTTTGGCTCCTTTTTCATGGTTTATGAAAAATGGTCTGAAAACATTGATAAATGTGTCCAATTTTCGTAGAAAAAAAATGGGGGATGTCAGCTCACGTCAAAAGACGTGGCAAAAAAAATTTGACCGATTTGAAGGCTGGTGACGTAGACCCCTCGCTCAAAATTACCCTACCCACCATCAACTCCTCTCCCTTACATGCCCACAAAATTAAGAAGCCCCTCTCCTACTCAAATGCTTCTTTTCCAATGAAAAGTTAAATGGTTAGTGATGATCCGTGCTGGAAATGACACCGCAATATCCGTCAACAAAATAATGGAAGAAATAATTCAGTTAATAAATACCCGGTGAATGAAAAGAGAATACAGAAACTTTATTTTTCTGACTTGATTTGAATTCTGACAAACCTAACAGTCACATGGTATGGGTTCATCCTGGATAGCCCACACCCCATGCCTGACCCGAAAAAAAGCTCGCACTCCAAAGTGCCAGACACATTATGCAAACTATTGTCAATGATAGCATTGATGCCATCAAAACATGAAGATTTACTTGCGTCACTCGGTGGCCCAGGGAGGAGAAAACCCCGTCAAAGACATCCAGAGCACCATTTGCAATTCAATGTATTTCGACAGCACACAACCAGACAGCCCATATCCAAACTATTAAATATTTTTAAAATGGCAATTAGGTGTGTTTCGATATACGAGAGCCAAAGCAATTGATAATAATGGATTCAGATTTTAGTGTATTCTGGAATTTGTTGGCGTCGAAGGGGTGGATAATGGATTCAGATTTTAATGTCGTTGGTGAATAAATACAACTATATTTGTTTATTTCTATTAATGGCAATGGGCCCATCTCCGGAGTCACGATACATATCCAATTCGGGAGAATTGTCACATGAGAATTTAATCTATTGTGCTTTTGTTCTGAACAAAGATTAAATCTTTGGATGGACTTGGTACCAATTTTACCGACGATTTGTGTTTGTGAATAAGAGAGCGCCGCGTAGGCTTTGGTGGTAAAATAAGGCGTTCGAAAAAGCTAATAATAAACGGTGGATGAGGATAATAGCAAATGTCCTTCAATGTCCAAACTGCAGGGCTTCGTGCCTCCATATTTTACAAAACAATTGATAAAAGCACGTATCAATATCTTCTGGCAAAATTATTTTGCCTGATGGTAATGAAGATCACTTGAGTGATACGCTATAAATAGGGATTTCCATTCTGGAGTTTGTCAAAGCGGGTTGTTTATCTGTGAATGTTTGGGAATTAGTAATGGGGTCTCGTACGAAGACAATATGCTATATTTTGCTGGGCCTTATATTCGTATGGACTCTGCTTGACGGCGCGGTGGCGTAAGAGAAATATTCTAATGGTGGGCGCCGTGGTGGTGGGTATGGTGGTGGTGGACACGGTGGATATGGTGGTGGTGGACATGGTGGGTATGGAGGTGGAGGACACGGTGGTGGACATGGTGGGTATGGTGGTGGTTGGCATGGTCCTCCTGGCCATGGCCACGAGCCTGAGAATTAAGGGCTTCTAATTTAATCTAGACCGACAGCAGAAGTAGCAAGGATATGCTATGAACTATATAATAAAGCTGGCTACGGTCACGGATTGTTCAGTTGCTGTGTACTTCAGTCATTTAAAATGTATTTGCTGCAAAAATGTTCAATATGAAATGGTTGAAGAATTCCAAGAAATATTGTAAAATTAAGTTATTGAATATATAATAGAGATAAAAGGTTTGAGGTAGATGTGAAGTTATTTGGCTTGCATTTTATTGTTATATTTTTATTGTTATAGAATTTTAGTTTGATACCATTGCTACCATTTAAATTGTTTCATCACTTTCATAATTTTTTCAGTTTTTATATTAAAAAATATTAGAAAATAAAATGTTGTAATATGATGAAATTTATTATATAGATATAATATTTTTATAATTCATATAAAAAATTGTGACTATTTGTGGTAATAATTATGTGGTTATTTTTATCAATAATTTTAATTATATTCATGATTTATCATTCAAATGAAGAAAATTATAATAGAATTGCAATTATTTCTCAATTTAAATTCGTGTAATAGTAAGAAATGAAGAAACAAGAAGAGAAAAGTGATGACGGGAGACAAGCAAGACTAAAATGAGATATAAAAAATACAATTTAAAACAAATATATATATATATATATATATATTTGATAATATGCAATGAAAATAAAAATAAATAAAAAGTTAGAAGATGTGGATAAATCTAACATAGAAAGAAAGCATGACATGATCATATAAATAATTGAAGAAAAGAGAAAAAAAGAAATGAAGAAACAAGAAGAGAAAAGTGATGAAGGGAGACAAGTGAGACTAAAATGAAATATAAAATACAAATAAAAGAAAAATATAACAATACAAAATGTATTTGCTGCAAAAATGTTAAATATGAATTGTTGAAGAATTTCAAGTAATATTGTCAAATTAAGTTATTGAATACATAATAGAGATAAGAGGTTTGAGGTAGATGTGAAAGTTATTTGGCTTTATTTTTATTGTTATATTTTAGTGATATAGAATTTTAACATAAAGGAGGGGTAAAAATATTAATAAAACAAGAAGTACAAAGCAATGACATTACATAGCCCTATCAAGCTCCACCAAGTGATCCAACTATTGAGACAGATTCAGGGGTAACTGACCCCGGTCCACTAAATTGCAATCATGATTATGATCAGAAGCCCATTTAGCCAAGCAATTAGCAACACAAATCTATTCTCTAGGAATATGAGTGAAAATAACAAACTCCAAAGTAGCACAGAGGTTGAGAATCTGATCAACAATCAAAGCCAAATGCCAACTAACATCATCTAAGTGCCGCCTATTCAACAAGTTCACTTAGTGATATAGAATTTTAGTTTGCGATCATTTGAATTTATCCTTTTATATATAAGATTGTATCTCCTTCCTACATTTTGCAATTTTTATATTTAAAAAATATTAGAAAATATAATGTTGTAATATCATTAAATTTATAATAAATATAATATTTTCATAATTCATGTATATAATTGTGAATGTTTGTGGTAATAACCATGCAATTATTTTTTTTTATCAATAATTTTAATTATGCTCATGATCTATCATTCAAATGAGGAAAATTATAATAAAATTGTGATTATTTCTATATTTAAATAGATAGAGCATTTACTAATAAGAAATAAAGGTCCTTCAAGTGACGGTATCTTCAATTGAAGGTTCTCCCTTCATCAGAAGTTTCCATTGAACACCGAAAATAATATTAAAAATTCACAATTGTCAACCTTTGAACAAAGATCCCCTAATAAAAACACATTTAGAAAACTCATAACTTATGACATTCGAACAAAGGTCCTTTGACCCAACTTTTTCCAAACAAATTTTTATGTGAATGTGATATATATGAGGTATTTTTTATTTTATTTAAATAAAAAATGTAAGAAAATTTTGTATTTTTGTTCTAGTTTTCTCAAGTGAAGCATTTGGAAAGGAATTGGGTTTTCTTTTTCAAATTTTGGGAGACTTTAGATAACAAATATTTGGCAAAGAAATTTTTGAGTGATATTTTGGAAAGGAGATGGGAAATAAAAGGACAAGGAAAAATAAGACTACACATTCATGTTAAAAAATGAAGAAAAATTATGTGAAGAAAGGATGCAAAGATATTACAAGATATGTATTGTTTAATTAAAGAATTTTATAAATCATGTAATTTTTTTAAATTAAATCATCTTCTATAAGATCAAATAATTAAATCCATGTAGTCATATACAATTTGTACAACAAGCCCATATGAAAACATGGATGAGTAACACATTTTAATTTGATTTTAGCAAGTTTGATAAATCTAATACTAAGGAAAGTAAAATGTGCACTACATCTTCCTCATAGTTTCAATAGATAAATACATAATCCTCTTCCAAATTTAATTTTATAAATATCAAAGTCAATTGGCAATTCTCTTCTTTCTTGTCTAATCAATATTGGTTAATTTATATGTGCATTCAATTAATTACCTTATATTACCATTATAAAATATATTTTCCTTCACATTTTTAAAACTCAACCATGGTTATAATCCCAAGGGTTTGAACTTATGGCTTCTACCTACATTGATTTTATAGTACATCAGTTGTGATAAACATATAATTTTGTCATTCATTCTCAAATTTCCTAGGGCTTGTTATTTTTTTCTATTTATTATAACTCTTAAAATTATGGTTTGACTATACATAGCATGACCTATATCTTTTCTCCCAAGTCCCTACCCTAGTATAATATAACTTATGAATCCTTTTAAGTAACTATTATTGGTTAATATTCATGTATATATTTTATAATTTTATAGACATACTCTTATAATTCATTACACATCATCCATACATCCTTGATATTATTAGGACATCATTCTAGAAAATAGGGTATGTAAATTGTTAAGATTTTCATCCAAGATCATAATAGCAGAAACCTTGTGCTTCCACAAAACACTTGAACATAATGATTCGCCTAATTCACATTATCAAAGAGATTGATAAAAGAGTTACTTAAAAAGTACAATATGAGCTTGCCTATATAGGCAAGGAAGAGGAAATTCACCTATCATGTGGATTGACAAGTGCCCCATGATGTGGCACAAATAAGAAGACAAGTGTCCTATAGGTGTCAACCTTTGGATCACTTGAAATGTGCATACCAACAAACTATTTAACCAATTCATCAACCTTGATGAAAAGTGTTCAATGACTATAAAAGTGACCTTTGAGGTGATATGGAAATTCTTCCAACCTCAAAAGGTATGCACATGAGGTTTACGAAACAACTAGGTAACCTCTAGAGGTCTAAAAGGTTGTGCATTCAATTAGACAAGATGTTGTCTAACCTCATCAACCTAAGTACACTTAAGCTATAGTGAATAGATAAATTATTTACTCTAACACCCCCCCTTAAGTGATACTTGTGGAGATCATAAAAGTGAAAATAGATAGAAATGGGTCCTAGCTACAAGGCCTGGTAAGGTACCCTTGTACTATGCATTCTCTCGTAAATGGAGAAAGATAGAAAACCTAGTGGGAAAAAACTATCCTCTAAAATAGAGATAAGATAAGGATACGACCTCTTGAAAATATGTCACATGATGATAGGAACATGATGATGAAAAAATATTGAAGCATGTCGAAGTTGTAAACTCTACTGAAGACAAGCTGATGTTTGCTAGAATCAACAAGCCTCCAAGAAATGTAGATCAAGATAAGAGATAAAAAACTGTCCATGAGTGAAGAATAAAACACTACTCAACCATGAATAAAGAAAGGAAATCAAACTTTGTGAAGTTGAAAATACAAATAGTACTTTGATTATGGCATACTAGAATCTCACAAAATATGATCCACTAAAATAATCCCTCATCCAAGAGACAAAGATAGAAGGTTCCTCACTGATCCATTGAAAGAAGCATTAGCATAACACTCTCATAATCCCCTGTAATACTAAGAGATATAAGAAGACAAACTGAAATTGGGCACAATAGTGTGCAAGAAATTTAGACCTAGAATTAGGTCCAAAAGATGTACAAGAAATTAAAAAAGGTGTGAATCAAGGAACACGTACATGAGGCGAGAATCACGAGGATTCATTGATGTGATGGCTAATCAAGGCTCTATACAACCCCCCCCCATTACACTTTATAATTCAGTGTAAGTACATCTTTCCCTTCCTAAAGAAAACACATTTAGTTTTTGTGGCACTTTATGTGAGTGCATTTAAAAACTTATTTGTTGTTATGAGTTCTTACAAGTTCATATGATTTTATGTCATGAGGTGAATAATGAAGACATAAATTAAGTATTCCTTTCAAACCTCAAGAAAATGATGAAAACATAAAATGAAAATACCCCATTATTCAAACAAATAACAACCCCTCTGTTTGCAAGTTATCACAAAACGAAAAAAAAACACTTTCTACAAGCTTTTGACATTTTAGCTAAACCATGAAAGTTAAATAACCGCTAATGGATAAGCATAAATGCTAGTGGTTAGTATAAAAGTTTGTCTTCTTTACAAAAGAAAAAAAAAAACGCAGCGGGCATTTGACTATAGTCAACAGGGAAGAAGTCATTTGAAGTGGTGGCATATAATAATGAAACTACTCTCCCAAAGCTTGTGAATGTTGAACGTCACATTGTGTAGATCAAAAGCAAATCGTTAAGAAATTAATGAACCCCGTCAATATTAAGAAAATGATGCCTCCAATCTGCATGTTTAACTACTTTAAACTACCACATCAGGTCAAATCTGCAACGCCTCTTCGATGAGGCAAGCCATGTGTGTGAGGAAGCTTCCTATGGGCGATTTGTAGGTCGTGTGAGATGGAGTAAGATCTTCATGCAACTGAAAATTTTCTTGATATCACCTATTTATGTCAGAGAAAAGTGCAGATGTGTCACATGTGAGAAGATAGGAGTGCTACATGGAAGAGAATTCTCTAATCAATCTGAAAAATAAGCAAAAAAGAGACGTCCCAAATTTCTCACTATTTATGGGTCGCTCAAATCATTGGAAAAAAAAGGAAAAAAAGGTCACGACTTACCGAGGGAGGCAGATCTTTGGAGGACATCGTAGATGTTCTTTGAGCTGCATATAAACTTTGGTCGACCTGCATTTGCTCAAAGAGGGGTCACATGTCTGACAGTGGAGGGTTATGCTTGAAGGAGTGTTATGTAGGATCTCTTCGTAGGTCGATGGAATTGAAGGCACGATTGACCAACACGCCTGAGCAAAAGAGATTGACTAGATGTGGAGTTGATAGGATCAGAATGATTGCCTTAAACAAAGAATTTAACTTATTACAGGCACGAACAGAGCCAAATACAAATCATAAACTATAAAACCTTCCAATGCTGTAAAACCACAGTAATATCCTGCAAAGAGATATGGAGATTACAAATTTTCGACCAAAATAGCATATTGGCAAGGACACATTGGCGCTCTGCTATTTCTTTTTAATTTTTTACAAATAAATTAGTAAACTATAGAATGCATGTGCCCAACACAAATCCACAAATAATTACACCCAAACAGCAAAAACCTCAAACAGAGATCAATTTTTACATGCAAATCAAATTGCATGGAACTCTAAACTAGACTTGATGCAAGCTTTTGGGAAAGATTTTATTGCATTACTCTGATACCACACTAAGATTTCCATCGAAGATCATAACAGCAAAAACCTTATGCTTCCACAAAAACACTTGCACAAAATGATCAGCCTAATTCACATTATCAAAGAGATTGATAAAAGAATTACTTTAAAAGTACTATATGAGCTTGCTTATATAGGCAAGGAAGAGGCAATCCACCTATCATGTGGATTGACAATAGGTGGATTTCCAAGTGCCCCATAATGTGGCACAAATAAGAAGAAAATTGTCCTATGAATTTCAACCTTTGGATCACTTGGAATGTGCAAATCAACAATCTATTTGACCAAGTCATCAACCTTAATGACAAGTGTTGAATGACTACAAAAGTGGCATTTAAGGTGAGATGGAAAGTCTTCCAACCATGAAAGGTATGCACATGAAGCTTATCAAACAACTAGGTAACCTCTAGAGATCTAAAAGGTTGCATATTCAGTTAGAAAAGATGTTGTCTAACCTCATCAACCTAAGTACACTTAAGCTATAGTGAGTAGATAAATTATTCACTCTAACATAGATTCTATGGAGTTTTTGCTCTACAGTGTCTTATATTTTCCTTCCTACATAGAATTTATTAGTACACATAGATTTTATGTTATTTAAATAATTTTTAAAATGATATTCAAGTCACCTCAAACTATGTCTATGCACATATTTCTGCTACCACTATGTAAGTATATATCTAGACAAGTGATGAGAATAATACATTGGAAATTTTCATACATTTAATTTTATACTGATTTGAGAGTAAAAGAGAAACACTTAGATATTTGAGCATATATATAAATGTAATTGAAATGCACTAAAAATTACATAGTTTTTTAAAAACACAAGAGCTTTAAATATATCCATGTCTTAACTATTCTAAAATCTCATCTTTTATATCAAATGTGTAGAGGTTCGAGGATCAATATATAAAAACTAGAGTAGAAGTTGAGCCTAATTTATATACTAGAGCAAAGGATTTCGAAGCACACATAATTGATGTTAGGGAGGATACCCAACCACAAAATTTATGTCAAAGAGGAGTCCAATCTATAATTTGATGTTAGAGACATCAATATTGATTCCTTAGAATATAGATATGCATATGAATCTAATTAAAGAGGTGAAGAGAAAATATATTTTAGAAATATAGATCATTAAATTGAAATGGATATAAAAGAAAATTTATGTTGAAAAACCTAGTCAAACTACTAGGTAGTCATTGAGTAGAACTACAATTGAAAAAGTTGAGGCTTATTTTAAAAATTGTGATACACTTTGTCAAGCATAACTATTATCAAATATAATTTTTCATGATGAACTAAAGGAGCCATTACAATATTTGAGTGTAAATTTCACAAAAAAGAGAGGAAAAGATGCCTATAATAAGATATTATTAAAAATGTTAAAAAGGTTTTAGGTTCTATTGGGAAAAAATATGATCAATGGATAAGAGAATTTTGAAATGAGTGATGCTAACATCTAAATTGTTTGTCCAAAAAATCCAAGAAAGTGTTAGATCTCTTCACTTTCAACTGAAATTGGCTTTAATTAGAAAGACGCTAACAAGATATATGAAAAAGAGAAAGGTTTTGGATGATACTACTGTAGAAGGAAATTGGATAGTGACATGTAGGGATCATTATTCTAACAATACTGAGGTTGGTGCATGAGGAAGTTTATCTATAGTGTTTAGCATGATCATCCTCATTCTTCATTAAATAGATGATATATTCTAAAACATAAGATTGGTACAAAAAAAATTGTACTACATACAAACCATTAGTTAGACATAACACACCATGAGATGTATGTGATGGTTTTTGATTAAAATCCTCATATAAATAATAGAAAAACAATGTAAAAATGTTAATGCCACATTATTTGAAGGAAAACAATACTTTTCAAAAGATTTGTGATTATCATATTTAATTTGATCTTTACTATCAAGCACTTCAAAAGATCAAAGAACAAATTGGTGGTTTTCAAAATGTACCTCTGAAATGGGTAAGTCAATTCATAGAATCCATCTTATGTGATAAATATGATGATGATGTACATGATTCAATTCAACGCATAAAAGGACTCTATGAAACATGTAGAAATTTGGCTAAAATTCCTTTGATAAATTAATATTGTGACATGACAAAGATGGTAAGTTGCAAGAGTTACAAGTATATAAAGTTTACAAAAAAAATTGAGAAAGAATTCATAAGGTTGGATTATGTAGAAGAGGAGGTACCTATTGAAAAATTTATAGATTTATTTTGTAAGTTGATACAACCATACATACATCATGCATATTTTTCTAAGTGGAAAGAAAAACAATTTATGTTGTTAAGAGATAATTCCCCACCTAGAATAGTTGTATTAGTAGTCAAATTATCATAAAGTTACTCTTTTACCTTGGAAAAGAAGATTCAAACACAATATTACTATTTGAGGTAGGTAACTATTATGGTGCATATGTGTTATTGGCATTCACAATTGGATTTAGATGGTTTTGATAGTACATGTAAAGAATAAGTAATTAAGAAATAATATCACTTTAATATTAATCATGATATATAGAGCATGTCACACATTTTTGTAAAATGTTTCTTTAAGAAGTTTTTTGAATATTTAGCAAGAAGCGGTGTGAAAATTGAAAAGTATTTTGTATGGTATGATGGGTGTGCATCACAATTCAAATCATCAAGGCCATTTGAGGAACCACATAGATATAATAGAAATGAAAATATACCAAATATTTCTTTATTTTAAAGAGTGGGTATGGAAAGGGTTAACATGATGGTATAAAAGATTGTGTCAAATGTGTTATAAGTGTAGTGTAGGAAAATGTATCCCTCTACATTTTCACACTTGTTTGGGCCCTTGTGAACTAAATGGGCTCAATTGTGCCTTATTTAGGGTGTTGTAAAGTGTTTTCTTACACTTTTACACTAATCTAGGGTTTTATTAATTAATTGGGCTTCTTTATGCCTTATTTGGCCTTATTTTGCATCCACAAGCCTTAATTAATGCATCTTTCTAAGGATAATCCTGACATGTATCAAGTGACCAATCAAAAATTAATGATTTTGGATTGTGTGGCCAAAATTTAGGGATTTGGGACTCATACACCACCTTGGGCATATGGGTCCCACCTAGGTTTTGGGGCCTAGATTTGAATTTGACATTAAACTAAACCTTTCTTGAAAACTGTGTCCCAAGGTTAGCCTAATGGGACTCATATGACCCACCTTGCATATGATTACTGCTTAGCTTAGACCTAATTTGAATTCAAATTATTGGTGGGGTTTTATTCTCCTATATTTGATGTTGGCTTTTAGTGTTGTAATTTTGAGAAATTTGACATAAAAAAGTATAAATACAAGGTTACTTCACTCATTTTTCACCTATCAAGTTGATGAAGCATTCTTTTAGCAAATTTGTGATCAAGAGAACTTACAAAAGAGTTTACAAGATCATTCAAGAGTGATTATCAATAATTGTGGAGCATTATTCAAGTATCAAGCATCATGTCAAAGTCATCATACATCATGTTTATTTTTTAGCTAACATTTGTGATGTAGGGTTTTGTGATTTAAGCAAGCATTCAAGTCTAGATCCATATCATTCATTCAAAATTCAACATTCACATTCATGCTATCCATTGCTTACAAGATTGTAGCCTTTATTCCAAGGATTTGGTGAGTTGCAACATTGCATATTTGTTCATTCATCATTCCCCCATTTTATTTGATTTCATTTCAAGGTTTGATTACCAAAATGAGGTTTGACCAAGGAAAACCCCTATCCACTAACAAAAAAAAAAATTCCTCTCTTCTATGTGTGATTGCATATCTAGGTGGTTTAGGTTGAATATCCCTTGAAGAGAAAGATTGGAGAAAATTTGTCAAGTTGTCAAAGCTATCACCTTACTTGCAAGATCATGGAAAGTCACTTACATTGCAGAATTTAGTGTTCCAAAACCAAAGATTTGGCATGAACGAAGCTACAAGAGAAAATTGGAGATAGCAGAGTTTCAAATCAACCCTAATACTGGTACTAACTTGCCACTTGTGGCACATGAGTCCTACTATACCTAGATTCAGTCATTTCCAGTAGATCCTAATTTAGCAGTTCTAGATTATGATTTTGGCCTGAAACCCAAATCTGGGACTAAATCGCCTAGCTTGGCATATGAGTCCTCGTGTACATTAAAGTAAACATTTTTTAGTATTTCATAAATTCATTGAAGCTTCTTCAATTTCCATGTTCACCTCTATACTTTCTCAGTTTATTATCCAAATAGAGTATTTTTTGAGATATCATGTATTGTTTGAAAAAAAATGACATATTTTTAAATTTTTACCTAAATGTTTATTTCATTTCATATTATAAATAATTTTTAGGTGTGGAAAGAAGAAAAATGCAAGATCTTTGCATTGTGTCATGAGTATAAATAGCCACACATATATATTGTGTACTAGGGATTTCTCTTACTTTTATTATGACTACATTTTGGAAAATTATGATAATTGGAACAATAAACAACATGGATTTATTGATGAATATAATTTGGTGCCATTAGTTCTTATTGAAACATACTACAAAGAGTAACATGAGATATTTGAATTATTTCCTTTTATTTCAATTGATTATGACCACATTTCAAGATTTATTTAAAAGATATATATATCGTGGAAAGTTTGCAATTCTTGATTTTTAAAATTTTAATATGTTAAAGAAAAAAATTATTTATAATATGGTTATTACATTTTAGAATTAAAGATTGGTTATAAATTTTTACATTGAACATTTGTGGTGTAAGAGATGTTTTACAATCATAGTAGATGCTTGAAACATAGAACTGCTAGTTAATATTTATTACATTGCATAGAGGAGAGGATGAAGTTAACAAAACCTGAAACAAGTGATGAACATTTGTTATTTCCCAAATGTTTAGTTGTAATATAAGGGATATATTTTAAACAAGTCATAATTATTCAAAATAGGATTCATTTTAGTGATTACCATCATGACAAAATGATGTATTAGTATAGCCACCAAGTAATTTCTACCAACCTATCTCTTTGCATGTGGATGTCATAAGTGGAGACTAGATATAGATGATCATCAAATAATATTAAATTTTATTGAAGAGTTAGTAGAGATTGATGTGGTATAACAATATGGACAACTTACACTTTATTTTGAAGATATTTACTAGATCTAAATATTATATGTGATTGAATAATTTGAGTTGTGATGAAATCACATGATATACTCTCATTAGTGTTGATGAGTGTTTTACACATTTACAACATAGACAAAGTAATAAGGTACCTTATCTCTTGAAAGGAAATCTTCATAAAACTTTAGAAAGATAACCCCAAGGCTTCGATTGTCAGGTCTTGACTTTGCAAAAATTGTTAAGTGGTTAATGTAATGATTTTTTCAAAAGGGGACTTACACTTTTAAGGTGAAACTTTTTGAAAATAAAGATTGGTAAAATATGAAAAATGAGATAAAATTCTAGATTTATTTCTAGATATGCAATCTAAAAGTGACTTCAATCATCTAATATAGTAGTTTTTTAATGCTTTTCTTCCTAAACTAATCCATATTTTTAAATAAAGTTCAAAATAGTAAGGGTTTAGAGAACCTAAATCTAAAACCTAAGATAAATGAAAATAATAGCTAATGTTGCACATAGATAAATCCCCATAAAACTAATTCTTCTTTAATCAGGGTTAAAATCACAAAACTACAAAAAAATGCAATCTTCAAAGGAAAGCTAAAGAATTTCATATTGTAAATATTCAGACATATATTCAATTACTACCACAATGTGCATAAACATTTACAGTTGAAATAATGTTGTTAAAGGCTTAGACTAACCATACAAACTTATAATCAACAAATTATAAATGGTATGAGCAAAAAATTTATCAAATACCTTTAAGACTTTTCCATTATTATAACTAAACTAAAACTAAAAATTGAAGAAGGAACCATGCACATGAATTCAAAAATAACATGAGAAACACAAAAAAATCAATGTCTTTGGTTGTATTAATCCCAAAATATTATTACAACAACTCCTATTCAAACTTTTCAAAATGAGAGGAGGCTACCTTTTATAAAATTTTCAAATATATATTGAAGGATAAGATTCATTCCTAATTTAAGATGAATTTATGGAGTGCCTTGATAATTCATTTTGAAGGGGGAAATATGTACCCATAAAATTGTAATTCAAAAAAAGAAATGAACATAAAATCATATAGGCCTCTCATTATTAGTGTGGTTGAAAATATAGAGAGGTAAGGTTTCAACCACCCTCCAACATCTTAAATATTTAATTTTCACTCACAATTTGGGTAATAGATTAGTTTTCCTATATCCTTCATGAGAAACATGATCCATAACCATTAATGAAATAGATATAGAGTTCTCTATCATCCTTAATGATATTGATAATGTTTCATGAGGGTGGAGAAAGACCCTTGAGGTAACTTTTGGCATCAAGAGAGTCACCCTTAATAATTAGGATGGATTTTTCTAGTAGCCTAAATGTTCTAGTAGATTATACTAAATTCAACAATGTGGTTTGAGTAAGATCCCCAAGCATATAGAAAACACCCTTTACTATAATGTGTTTGTCATATTTATCTTAAATTTATTTTATCACGTTAAAAAACTATTAAAATTTTATTTTTTAATTAAATTATCCCAACTATTTAAATAAATAAAAGTAATATATATATGAACCGTCAATTTTTTAGTCCCTAAGTGCAACTCTAACTCTTCTAGGTTTTTCACCTAAAAGGAGAGAAGTAGGGACTCAAAAATGTGGGAGGTTCATTCAATTAATGTTATGAGTGATGTTGTTATGCCTAAATGAAGTAATCTAAATTCAATTAACTAATTTAAATGGATTAAAATGAATGCAAAAGTGCAATTTAAGCTATGTTTGAAAACACACTATGATATGCATAAAATGAAGAAAATGGAAGAAATATGCAGAACATAAAGAGAAGGGAAGAATCTGAGTGCACCTAGATGAAATGTGATGAATCTAGAGTGTTCTAAATACTGATGAATTTTACTGATTTTTCACAGTGGGACTCATTCACCCAAGGTGGCGAATCAGTTCTCCTACTGGTGAAAATTGGTCGGGAACTGATTTCTGACTATTAGGAGCTAGAATTTGACAAAATATAGATTTTTTGATCTTAGGTGGAACTCATTCACCAAGGGTGGTGAATCAGTCCACTCCTAGATTTCTAGAAAATCATACAGCAACTCTACAACACCATATTTGGAAAAGTCTGAATGTCGGGTTGCTAGAGTCAATTTTGCAAGAAACAGACATAAATCACTCAATAAGCATGAAATAATGATAAGTTGACTTGAAGAACCTAGTTGACTTGATTTATACTTTTCAACACCTTTAATCTTGTAAAATTTGCAAAATAAAGGCTATAAACACACATGGAAAGGGGAAATATGTTAGGGTTAGCAAATAAGGGTTTGCCTTGGTCAAACCCCACTTTTAGTAATCAAACCCAATAGAAATAATTAAATGAAAAGGAAATGATAAATGAACAACATATAAATGATACAAACGTACCAAGATCCTTGAGTATACAAGTCTGAAGTAGTGTCAATGGTTGCTTCAAAGTGCTTCAATAGTTGCTTGAATTGATGATGTACAATGCTTGAATACTTAGATGTGTGAATGAGATTTCTTGAATGAATGAGAAGATATAAAATGAGATGAAAAATTCCTATTTATACAATCTTGTGTCATAGTTTCCCATTCATACCTCATCACAGGCCAACAACAAGTTATTTTTAATAAAATTCCAAAAAGAAATTTGAAATATTTTGAATTTGGGGCCAAGGAAGGACTCATTTGCCACCCATGGTGAATGGGTCCCACCTAAGGCCTTAAAACAAGTGTCGGGAATTTTTTTTCATTTAATGTTGTTTGTCGGGATAATATCCTCAAATACACTTAATAAAAGCACATGAGGGCATAGAGGGGTCAATTAAGTCATAAGAAGATATAAATAGTAAAGTTGTGCCTAGGAAAGTCTAAAATATTATTAGAAGACTTTACAACACTTCAAAATAAGACTTGATGATGTGTCAAAATGTGATTTTTAGATGAATTATAATGAATAGAGTCTAGAAGAATGTAGAAATATCTTACAATACTTCACAACACCTTCACAAGACGTCATAATTTGAATTTTAGTACCTAAATATGCATGTTCAAGCCATGTAGCAACATAAAATCAAAGAAAAACATATCAAATACCATGAAACAAGACCTAAAAGGCCATGAAAATGACAAGGGACCATTTTTCTATGACACATTTACTCCCCACTTTAGTGAGAGAATGAACTTGCTTCAAACTCACACTAAAGTAGCCATGAACATTAAGAATAGTGTTCAAATGCACTTATGTTAGCAAGATGGAATTCAATGATCAAGAGAGATGATCAAACCCCTAGGACGAAGATCCCATGGAAAACTAAGCATAAGAACAAAGGAACACACAAGTGTTGAGATGAATTGAATGAAGCTTTGATCACTAATCCAACTAGTTGTGGACAAGATCTAGGCTAAAAGAGAATGTGTACTCACTGTAGGGCCATAGAACTAGTTGTCTGTGGGGTGAGAAGGCCCAAAAAGAAGTAAGATACATATGCTAGTTGGCATGCACTCACAAACAAACAGAAAAGTGGCTATGGGGAAAGTCATGCCACTAGTTGGGCATCCCGCTCAACCATGCTAAAGTTATACCCGTTGACAACTTTAACAAGGCACCACAAAGCAAAAGGAATTGTGAATGTTAAAACAATACAACACTATAGGCATGCAAGTTGTGTTATGCAAGGTAGCCAAGAAATATAAAATGCAAAAATGTAATGTGAAGGATTGTTCAAAGGAGTCTTGTTCAATTTATGCAAGGTGAGTCACTTAAGGAACATTGTGTCTAATGTTTGCAAAAGAGGACCAATCAAAGAATAGTATATTCACACCTTAGGGGATGTAGTGTGTCGCATAAAACCACCAAGAGGAATGCAATATGTTGAGATAGATCACACTTATGAAGGACATCACACCCAATGTCATCCACAAGTGACAAACACATCACGCAAACGACAAGGCTACGCATTAGGAACCAAGAATGAAAATGAGTTATGGTAATGTATTCCCCCATTTTAAAGGAATTGCTACACATCATTTTGTGAGAAATTACTTGAAAGTAGAGAAGAAAAGAAAATGCAAAAAGAAAACAAGACACGAGATCCAACTAGGAAAGCCCTATGCGAAGTCATATGTTTCAAAAGTAGGTTGCGTCATGTCAAGGAAAAAAAAAGAAAAGGAGTTTCCCCCCAGAAAAGAAAGCACACCAAACACATAAGGGATCTATGGATCTAGGGTTAGTATGTTCGTTACTACAATATTTTTATGAAAGAGCTCAGAATTGTCATCATCCCCCAAATACACATAGAACTAGAAGAATAACACAAAGAGAGCGAAAACAAAGGAAAAAAAAAGTCCATTTGAGTCAACATGGAAGAAACATTGCGGTCTCAATGCTTTGCATCATCCCCAAAAGGAAAAAAAAAAAGCAAAAGTAAAATGAAAAGGAAAAAGATTTTGAGTCAACATGAAGGAGACATTTCGGTCTCGATTCTTTGCATCATCCCCAAAGGGAAAACACGAAACAAAAGAAAAACAAGGACCTTTTGGGTCAACATGGAAGAGACATAGGGCGTGTCTACATTTTGCCTCATCCCCAAATGGAAAACACAAAACAAAAGAAAAGACAAGGACCTTTTGGGTCGACATGGGAGAGACATAGGGGTAAAAGCACAAACCTGTGTCACACTTTATAAAGGAATCAGCCAACAACAAAAAAAATTTGAAGTTCGACCACATAAAAGTGGTCTTTATGTTTTGAATTTCAAAATGGTGTAAGCTAATGAAATGTAGAAATTTTGATGAAGTTTATTGTTGTAATTTAAAAAATAAAAATTAAAAAATGTTTTCATTATGTTTTTATCAATTTAAGGACATATTTTGGAATGCTGAAAATTTTAGAAAAGAGTGACTTCACGGGCCATCAAGAAACAATTTGAAAAAAATTCATTTCTCCATAATTTTTTTTCTCCAAATAGGTAACTTCAATATCTTGTGCATGGAAAAATAAAATAAAATTTTGATGTATATTTTTCTTGTAATAACATTTTAAAGTCAAACATGTCAAAATTGGAAAGTTTTCATGGGCTGCCAACTATTTTCAATTTTTTTAATCATTTTCAAAAAAAGATTATACCCTTTTGAAGAAGACTCTCTCCTCTTGTGCCCCATATAAGATTTAAATTTTTTTAATAAGTTTTACTATCTTTCTTTTTATTTTTAATCAACCTCTTTTTTCATTTTAAAAACCTACTTGCATTATTTTAAAAATAAAATATATTAAAACTCATCAAAATATTAAAAAATGTATATTTGTATTCTCCACTATGAGCTCTACAAAAGGGTAATTTTTTTTTCTTACAAAAAATTTTCTGACTAAAAAAATACATCTAGCTAAAGTTGAGAGTTTCAGAAAATTCTGAAAAAAGCTGAGTTGACTACCAACTAGGATGCCACATAGACAGTTTTGGTAGAAATAGTCTCTATAGAAAGGGTTTCGACTGAAACCCTTTCTATAGAAATAATTTCTATTGAAACCCTTTGTATAGAAACCTTGTACATTAAAAAATGCAATTTCAAAGCCAATTTCAAAGCGGAAAACAAAAATTTTTAATTTTTTGGGATTCGGGTGAAACTTATTTGGCTAAAACCTATGTGCCACATAATAGGCCACGTGGTTTTGGTCAAAACCTAGCCAGGCGAAACCTTTTTGGTTGAAAATATTTTTCTCAGAACTATTTATTTGGCCGAAAGTGTGACACAACTTTTTACTTTTACCCATAGGGTGTCTCTATGCTTTGCGTCATCCCCAAATGGAAAACAAAAAACAAAAGAAAAGAGAAAAAGACAAACGATTGGAATAATTGAGGTACGAATAGAAGAAGTATACAAAGAAAGGAAACATCAAACACACGTAACAGGGGAACACAAGACGCAGATAAAAGAAACAAGTAAAAGGCCTAGCAAGGTGAATGCAAGTCAACCATCTAACAAGTCATCCACCTCCCAATCTTGTTTAGTGTAATGTGAGGGCGAGTGACTATCCAAAGGCAGAATTGCAAGTGTCGAACTAGGAGTGGTACCAAGTTCTTCACTTAATGAATATGATTATCTTTTAAGCTCATTGTGGAAGAGAATAAATAATTTAAATTATTATGTATCTCGTCATCAATTTTGGCAATCTCCACATCATCATGATCATCAAGATTAATGACAATGGGAGGACGAAGGGTGATTTCTAAAGATGCATGTATCAAAAGTGTTGGTTGTTGAATTGGTTCAAGCTATTGTGAAGATTGGATTGGATTATAAGATGGTGGGGCAGGAAATGCACGATAGTCATCTATTGCTTATGTTAAAGGCAGAGGTGGATTGTCTTTGTTTTTTTCTGTGCCAAATTGATGAGCAAGGAGACGACAACGACACTGACGTTCCCTAGCGGCATGATTTTTGTTAATATGGTTTTGCAGTTCTTGAGGTGTAGGAGCAGATTGAGTCATCATAGGTTCTTTAACTTCCAAAGAAGGAAGAACAGAAGAAGCCAAAAAAGATGGATCAATCACTTTCTCTTTTTATTTGTATACTTGTTTAATGCAAGGAGGTATGATGGGATTAGTTTCAATTTCTCTTGGTCATTTAGACAATAGCAGAGAAGTGTCTAAGGGTGGTTGTTCAGGAGGTTGCATGGATTTTTCTATGTCTGATTCAGGTCGAAGCATGGTTTCATCTATGAGTGGAGGTGTGGAAGTGGATGGGGACATGCCACGAAGAGATAATTCAATTATTTTCTTGGCTTTGAACCTTTGATATGCTATGAAAAAGAAGTCCTTTCGAGGTGTAATGGGTTCCATGGGTTCAGGCCAAAAGGCTTCTAAGGAAAAATTACCTTTGGAAGATAAAGGATTAAAGCCACTATGGTGTACGGTGAATACCTCATTTCCATGTGGAAACTTCAAACACTTGTGAATGATTGATGAGACCGCTTTCATTGAGCGAAGCTAAGGGTGGCCTAACCTCAAACGAAATTGGTTAGATTGTGGAATAATTGAAAAGATTACATTCAAATTTTGAGGTTCTATTTGCAAAGGGAGTGTGATCAATCCAATCGTAAGGCATGCAAAACTAGTATGTGTCTTGATCCATGCAGTTAGTTTATTATAATCATCTTGATATAGTTCATGTAATACAAGAAATTCTCATGTGATCACGTTCTCCCCACAAGTGGGATCTATTAATATCCCATTAGTGAGATTATCATAGATTCTATCAGTGATGTAGAGAGGACCATCAAGAATTTCTTGCAATATATCTTTAGTAGAAAAAAGTGATATCAAGGGATTTAGATGTTTGACCCTTTTGAGGGATAATGTGTATCGCAACTACATATTGTTCATGATTTGTATCAACAATCATTACATCAGGTTTGGAAGGTTCACTAGCCTTAACAAATGAAGTAGTGTGTTTAGGTATGTGGTTGGTAAAGATTTGTAAATTTTGGTTAGGGGGTGCTACAGACTTATTGCATTGATCATTAACACTTGAAATGGTTAAATGTCCTGAATTAATGAGGTCTTGAAAAAAATGTTTTAGATGCTTGCAATGTTCAGTGTCATGTCCATTTTGGAAATGAAAATGACAATAAGTGTTAGGTTTGAATGTAGTTGGTATTATGGTTGATTTGGATCAAGTGGTTGAACGGGCGGTAGAGTGAGTATGTGTTTTTGAATTAATTGTTCATTGTGTTATGGAGGGTGTCAGGTAGGGGAGTAAATTGTCTATTAGGTTCCCCATAATGAAAAGGAACTACTGCCTTAATGGCTACCACTTGATTTTGACTTTGTTGGATTGGTTGTGGTTGTTGTTGGGAAGGTGGGTTAAACTATAAAAACCCTCTATTTGGTCTATGAAAGCTTTGATTGTTATTGTTGTTTTGATTGTTGTGTTCAGGTTTGTCAACTCGTCTAGAAGTGGATTTTGAATCACGACTTGAAACCGAGTTACGATATTCACACAAAGTTGTGCATAAATGCATGAACAAAGGGAACTTCATCATAGTTAGCTTATCCTGAAGATGTGTGTGTAAGTTTTTGATAAACATCTTTTGCATATGTGCATCGGGAATCTTAACATCAATTTGGGCATACAAGGATTGGTATCATGAGATAAACTGCGTAACTTTTTCATCTATGTTTTGTCTACATCGCATGAGATCAGCCATTATTTTCTTAGGTGTCATGTCAACTTGGAAATTACTTATGAAAGCATCCACAAGTTCATTGAAGGAACAGATGGAATGATTAGGCAAGTTGGAAAACCATTCTAACACAGTATCTTTCAAGGTTCTTAGAAATTTTTTTGCTAGAAGTCTCTCGTCAAGGAAAAAATCACTACATAAAGTTGTGTAAGCATTAACATGATTGATAGTGTATCCTTGTCCTCCGTATTTCTCAAACCAAGGCATTTCTATCCCTTGTGGCAACGGGGTACATAAGATTTCTAGGGATAATGGACTACTATGAAAATGATATGTAGGTGGGTCGGATTGACCTTGGCTAATGTTTGAAAGTTGATGTTGCATGGAAGAAATGGTAGTAAGGAGTTGTGTAATAGCGGGATCAGGGTATGTAGATTGAGATGGAAGAGAAAATGGTGATGGAGTGTACGAGATGTGAGGTGAAGCGAAAGGAATACTAAGGGGTGTGAAGGTGGTGGAAGGGATTTGTGATGCCCCAAGAGAGGTAGGAATGTAAGGTGGAATTGTAAAGGAAGGAGCCATATAACTAACCTGTCACATTGTTGTAGTGACCTGTAGATTGGTATAAGTTGGAATGGAAGCTATTGTTGAAGGGGGAGGAATTGAAGGTCCTCCTTGGCTTACAGGAATGTTTACAGATTGGGTATTGGAAGGGGTATGTTTATTGTAAATCTCAGTAATTTTCTTCAACACTTGCAAGCCATCATCACTTTCAATCAAACAATGAAGATTATCAATGGCAGGTATGGCAGTTTGGGAAATTTTTTCAAGTGACAAGTCTTGTTGTAAATGTGAAAATTCTTCATGAATACTAATGACCTTGTCTTGGGGAAGAGAATTGTGGTGTGTGTCAACATTTACGTGATGGAAGGGTGAAGGCACGGAAGTGGTATGATCAATGCTTAATGCACCATTGTCCATACTAGGAGTAGGAGCTCGTGAGATCCCAAGGTCCACAATGAAAGTGCTATCGTGGGATTCCATTAGTCTAGAACTTCTTCTCACTAAAGTATTATCAATGGGATACCAAACACTCATACAAATACCACAAAGGAAGGGTGAATGAAAATGCAATCTAAGCTAAGATGTTTAAATGAAAATTAACAGAAAGACTACTAATTGTAACAAACAACAAACTAAAAAAACATAAATGTAGGAAAATGCCAGAAAGATGTTGGAAATGTTGTCTAATATATGCAAAGGGACTGATTCATCCTGGGTGGCGAATGAGTCCCAAGAAGCATTTTTTTTGTATTTTTCAGAATTTTGAAGATGATTTAAATGTTCTAAAAAATGAAAACACAGATGTAGAATGTATATTTTTTGGATTTTTTTTAATGAGATGCAATGCAAAAATGAAATCTAAATGATTGTTTCACTAATGTAATATGAAAGTCCTAGAATGCAATAACAAAACAATGACCTAATTGAATGCTAATGCAAATGTAAACTAGGATGGAATATCATAATGAAATTAAAAATCTAAAGTGTG
This sequence comes from Sequoia sempervirens, assembly GCA_007258455.2. NCBI lineage: Eukaryota > Viridiplantae > Streptophyta > Pinopsida > Cupressales > Cupressaceae > Sequoia > Sequoia sempervirens. The sequence goes on from VDFB02070323.1 coordinate 96,556, forward strand.
CAAAAGTCGGGTTCACCAAAATGAACCGTCGATTTTCGGTCCCTAAGTGCAACTCTAACTCTTCTAGGTTTTTCACCTACAAGGAGAGAAGTAGGGACTCAAAAATGTGGGAGGTTCATTCAATTATGTTATGAGGGATATTTTTATGCCTAAATGAAGTAATCTAAATGCAATTAACTAATTTAAATAGATTAAAATGAATGCAAAAGTGAAATTTAAGCTATGTTTGAAAACACACCGTGATATGCATAAAATAAAGAAAATGGAAGAAATATGCAGAACATAAAGAGAAGGGAAGAATATGAGTGTGCCTCTATGAAATGTGATGAATTTGGAGTGTTTTGGATGCTGATGAATTTTACTAATTTTTCACAGTGGGACTTATTCGCCTAAGGTGGCAAATCAATCCTCCTACTAGTGAAAATTGGTCGGGAACTAATTTCTGACTGTAGGGATCCAAAATATGACAAAATATAGATTTTATGATCTTAGGTGGGACTCATTCACCAAGGGTGGTGAATCAATCCACTCCTAGATTTCTGGAAAATCATATAGCAACTCTACAACACCAAATTTGGAAAAGTCTGAATGTAGGGTTGTTAGAGTCAATTCTATAGGAAATAGATAGAAATCACTCAACAAGCATGAAATAATGATAAGTTGACTTGAAGAACCTAATTGAATTGATTTCCACTTTTCAACACCTTTAATCTTGTCAAACATGCAAAATAAAGGCTACAAACAAACATGCAAATGGGAAAAACGTTGGAGGGTTAGAAAATAGGGGTTTGCCTTGGTCAAACCCCGCTTTTAGTAATCAAACCCAATAGAAATAATGAAATTCAAAGGAAATGATAAATGAACAACATATAAGTGTTACAAACTTACCAAGATCCTTCAGTATGCAAGTCTGAAGTAGTGTCAATGGTTGTTTCAAAATGCTTCAATAGTTGCTTGAATTGATTATGTACAATGCTTGAATGCTTAGATGTGTGAATGAGATTACTTGAATGAAAGAGAAGATGTAAAATGAGATGAAAAATTCCTATTTATACAATCTTGTGTCATAGTTTACTGTTCATACCTCATCATAGGCTGACATCAAGTGATTTTTAATAAAATCCTGAAAATAAATTTGAAATATTTTGAATTTGGGGCCAAGGGGAACTCATTCACCACCCATGGTGAATGGGTCCCACCTAGGACCTAAAAACAAGTGTTGGGAAAAATGTTTCATTTAATGTTGTTTGTCGGGATAATATCCAAAAATACACTTAATAAAAGCATATGAGGGCATAAAGAGGTCAATTAAGTCATAAGAAGAGATAAATAGTGAAGTTGTGCCTAGGAAAGTGTGAAATATTATTACAAGACTTTACAACACTTCAAAATAGGACTTGATGATGTGTCAAAAGGTTATTTTTAGGTGAATTATAATTAATAGAGTCTAGAATAATGTAGAAATGTCTTACAACACTTCACAACACCTTCACAAGAAATCATCATTTGAATTTTAGTACCTAAATATGCATGTTCAAGCCATGTAGCAACATAAAATCAAAGCAAAACATATAAAATGCCATGAAACAAGACCTAAAAGGCCATGAAAATTACAAGGGACCATTTTTCTACGGCACAATATATATACAAATAATTGGGTAAGTGTAAGAAGTTGGATCAACAAAATATTCAAAAGATGGAAATGCTTTTCTTGATTATCATAATTTGTCACCATTGAACTAAAAATTTGAAGTACTTACACATTGAATCTTTAAAAAGTCTAGCAATATTAAATTTTATATTTTTAATCTAGTTCTCAAATATCTAATTTATTTTAATACTCAAATGATACAAAATAATTTTTAATAGGAATGCATGAAAAAATAGTTTTTAAGAGCCACCTTCTTAGGATCATACCATGCACATGTATAGCAACCATAATTTGACCTAAATAAAAGCATTTTTACACTGAAGGTATTCCTTATATGAAGTACACCAGCTAATTTGTTAGATCAATGGTTCAGGATGCCTAAAAAGGGTTTCTAGATGATTAGATTGATCCTCACCATTCATTTACTATTTTGCATATTACTTACTTTTTTTTCCCTTTTTACTATTTTTTTTTTTTTTTAACTTTTACTTGGTACAACTTTGTTTTTGTTAATTTATTATATGCTATATTTTATATAATATAAATTTATATTTAAAATTTTATTATGATTATTCTTATTACATATTATATTTTATATTAAAAATTATCAAATTCAAATATAATATAATATATAATTAGCAGTTCCCTATAGTAACATGCAACAATGAGCCGATAGGCAGAGGGAGACATGTAAGGCAAGTGATGTGCAGACAGTGAGACTGGAAGAACATTAGAATGTGAATGTCATGAGTGGGCACAGTAGCTATGGAAGGCATATGCAACATTGGGTATATGTCGTAGCGGGTGTAGACAATATAGTTACATATTAGGGAATCCAATGAACAATACAACTCTATGAAGTCAAACATCCAGAATCGTCAAGGAAGCACAATGGGGCTCGTACACCCATTATTTTACATTATCAAAGCATGCTCTAAATAATACAGTACATCATCTATAACAATCTTAGGGTTAATGAGGTCACAATGAGATACACTTTTTTGGAGAGAACCATTAAATGTTGAAAATTATCAATGAGTTTATTAGATTGGGCTTGATACATAGTACAAATGAGAATTTAATGAATATCATTTTTATGATTAAAGATAATTAAAGTGATTGAGTGGCAACAATATTGTATCTCATTTTTACATTATAGTCTATCGTCATTATTTTATTTGAAATTATAATGGGAACTGAAGGAAGGTGTTGTTGGTGTAATTAATTATTAATTACACTTTGCATAAGTTTACTTAGGCATTATTTATTTCCTAGGTTATAGGGTCTTATCTTTATCTTATTGAACTATCTTGTTGCTCAAGATAAGATTAGGTTTAGGAATCTTTGCTTTTATAAAGCAAATTATCTTTTGTAATTAATTGATCTTTTCGAATATATCAAATTGCATGTTTTTATGCAATCTCTTGCTTTTTCGTTTTCCTCTTTTGTGGAAGGTATTTTCTGGTTTGCAATCAGATCTTGGCAATTCTAACATGGTATCAGAGCCACGATTCGCAGCCCCTTCTCAGCATTTTCGAAGGAACACAGTGCAGAGCTCGTTCGAGGTCCCTCAAGGGTTTCAATCCTTGAGCACATTTATGCAGTGTCTTGGATCAGATCGGGGTTTTCCGTTGGATTTAGAGCACTGGAAAAAGTCAGAAATGACTTTCATTTTATTGATTTTCATCACCATTTGCCAGATCTGCGAAGGTTTCAAGCTCGGTGATTTATCTGTTAGATCTGGGGGTCGCCTAATTTTCGGAGCACATTGGGCCCAAACGGACCTCGCTGTTGGATTCGCAGCGCCCAAAAACCCCCATTTTCATATAAAATTTGTCTTGTTTGGGCAAAATCGACCGGAGAAGCAAAAAAATTTTGCCCAAGGGCCGTACGGCCCCCAGGCACAGTTTTCGAGGCTCATTTTTTGAAAAAATATCAAAAAAAATATTAAAAAAATCAAAAAAATTGAAAATGTTTTACGCGGCCAGTATAAATGGAGGCCGCCACTCACCCGCCACCCGGCGGCCTCCCACCGGCCACCGCCGGACCACCGCCACCGGCGGATTTTCTTGCCGCGCCACCAGCCACGCGCCAGCCCCCGAGGGCTTATATCTCCAAGCCCGCGGTCATATTGGGGTCCACGCCCCTGCGCTCAGCCCTCCGCCAGTTGTCCAGCCCCAGCCTCGGTCACATGGGTGACCGGGGGCTCTGCCGCCTGCTCCCTGCGTACCAGCCCCTGGTCTTGCATACGACCAGGGGCCGAATTTTTTTTAGCCCCTGAGGGCTTATGGGGGCCAAATCGCACCTTTTTGGACAACTTTCACAGAAATGGGCATATCTTGGGCATACAGTGTCCTTTTTTTGCAAACGAGATATCGTCGGAAATCTGTTTCCGAGCTCTACGCATTGGTGCTAGTGAGATTTTCTGGTTTTGCATTTTTGATATCTTTTTCGGCCTCGGAAGTCAGATGTTGCCATTTTCACTCCGGGATCCATATCTTTTGACTCGCTTATCCGATTTTCGTGATTTTTGCGGCATCAGAAAGCTGGTTTCGGCCTCTATACAGATCTGAGGTCATTTATAGAAAATGTGTAACTATTATTAGACATGCATTCATTTTTGTTTCGTGCTCTAGGTTTGCATTTTCACTCATGTTTCTGTATTTTTTTGCATCATATCCTTATGCAATCATTGGGTATTGTAATAACGAACTAATATAAAGTTCCATTCAGGGGGGTTTCATGCATAATAATCTGATTAAAGTGTTTTTTTTCACTTTGATCCCATATTCCATCTTGTTTTGATGGCAACTCACATGAGTCTATCTGGTCTCTTAGTTTCTTTTGGCCACATTTCTTGTCTTGCTTGACACATGTCAGATTCATTGGTTCACACTTCAGATTGAGAGCCTATGGTTAATGATCCACATTAGATCCATCTCAATTTGAGGGCCATGTTTTTGTGGTTATTGTTCCAGAGTCTTTTTTTTGGTACTCCTTCCCATGGAAGAGTTTCAGTCACAGTTTGGCATCGGCATCGAGATACATGCTTTCCAGATTTTTTCATCATTATGGGTTCATCTTTTTCATCTACTGTTGCTTACAGATTCCAGAGTTGATCCAGTATGTGAGTTTCGAGTGTTCCGTGGCATCGGGTCTTTTGATGCTTTATCATGATTCCTTGAGTCAATCAGTGACTCTCATCTGGTTTCAGTAGTATACAGAAGAATATTTCTTTGCTTGCCTATATCAAGTTCCAGTGTTACTCTACAGAGTTCTTCCAGTGATTCTTCGCAGCAGTTCATCTCACTGAGGGGGGTTTCTCTCTCTTTACATTTGTACATGAGTAACTCATCAGGCCTTGTTGTCGGGACTCATATTTGCATAATAATCTACTTCTCCCTAAGTTGCACTTATGGGGGGTGTTGGTGTAATTAATTATTAATTACACTTTGCATAAATTTACTTAGGCATTATTTATTTCCTAGGTTATAGGAACTTATCTTTATCTTATTGAGCTATCTTGTTGCTCAAGATAAGATTAGGTTTAGGAATCTTTGCTTTTATAAAGCAATTTATCTTTTGTAATTAATTGATCTTTTCGAATATATCAAATTGCATGTTTTTATGCAATCTCTTGCTTTTTCGTTTTCCTCTCTTGTGGAAGGTATTTTCTGGTTTGCAATCAGATCTTGGCAATTCTAACTGGTGTTAACCCTAATGGATTAAAACGAGAATATGTATATAAAGGATAAAATGTGTAAGTAATAGTTGGTGAAAAAGTAAGTTTGTTGAATATATATATACACATTTAGAGGTGTAAGTGTTGGTTAGAGAACAATTCTATTAACATTCAATTAATTATTTTGTGATAACATCATTATCATTGGTAAGTAGTTTGGTGGGGTAACTAATAATTTTATGTAGTTAAGTTGTTAAATAAAAATATATATTATTATTAAATTTGAAAAAAAATCATTAAATAATACCAATATCATTAAGTTTTATTAGTTAATCAAAATATAATATTATTATGGATAAGGTTCAATGTCTAAATTGATGACATTGCTAATGTGTATTTATTTGGAAAATAATAATGTTGGTATAGTATTAGTTGAATTCATGATTAGATGAGCCCACCCCATAATTTAGCCACTGCACCAATTCTTTATGATACAAACTAAGGATTTTTTTGTACCTAGCAACAAAGTACCGTCGATGAATTATGGTTAAAACAATTTAATTATTTGTGTGATGTAGAGTATAAGCAAGAGAACAATAATCAACAATTCCCAATGTAATCTAACATAAAGTGTATAAGATTAACTATTTTACTCCATTGTAACAATAAGCTTAAACATATGATTTTTTTTCTAAATCGTACATCAAAAAGATAGCAATTTGTACATAAAAAATATAAAGTAAAAATGAACACAATGAGGTCTACTCTCCACCCTACCATATTAGGTCATGGAGCCTCATGGACTCTCACCAAACCCCCGATCAAGAATATAGATTGGCCACCACTGTGATTAGTGGTGAAATGAATATTGCATATTACAATCAATATAGAGTACATTAGGATCTGATTGTCTATTTTACCATTGTTGCTGATTTTATAGTCACTATCATTATTCAGAAAGGTTTTTTGTAAGACATTAGTTCATCAAATACCGCATTATGGATGGAGCATGGTCTGCAAGAAAAACAAAAAAGTGCAATGTTTCGACCGCCAATGACTTAATAGAAAAACTAGTGGCATCAAAAGGGATGCAAAGCATGGCTGTTTGGGTTGTGGCTAGCTGCAAACATGAAAGCATTATCTAAAGTTTATTGTAATAAACAAGCACCATTGGTAGACAATAAATAAATCATAAAATAGAAAGACTTATATAATTAATTAGAAACATAATGCAATGCAGTGATAGTAGAACATAGTAAGTAAATAAAATGTAGGCATACCTTCTATACATAATGGTTTGAAGTTTAGAAACATAAAAGCAGGCCTACTCTCCACCCCACCATTTTGGGTCATGGAGCATCATTGGCTATTCTCCCTTGGAAAAGAGAGTTCAAGAAGTGGGATGTTGATTCATAGACACACTTACAACCACTTCATATTTAGATTTGGTTGAACTTCATTCACAAAGGTCATCAATCTATCTAGCATATAAACTGGAATAACAACACCCATGTTCTTGAACTATCTCTCCCAAGGGAGAAGCATGGTTTTTGGAGCAACTGTGAATATGAACAAATTGTAAAACTGGCTAACAACAATTAGATGATCGGCAAGAAAATTTAAAAATTCAACCACAAAACATAAAGCATAAAGGGAGAGCAAGAGGGAAGTGAATACAAATCAACAGAACCCTATCAAAAATTGAAACAACATAGCCTTTTCAACAACACCTTCTCAATAATGGAACAATATAGCTTAGGTAGGAGATCAATAATCAACAATGCCCAATGGAATCTAACATAAAGTGTATAAGATCAACTATTTTACTATGTTGTAACCATAACCTAAAACATATGAATTTTTGATGAATCCTATGTCAGAAAGATAGCAATTTCTACATAAAAAAATATAAAATAATACTCAACACAGTAAGGCCTGCTCTCCACCCTACCATATTGGGTCATGAAACCTCATGGAATCTCACCAAACCCCAAAGCAAGAATATACATTGCCCACCACGCTAATCAATGGTGAAATGAATATTGCTTATTACAATCAATATAGAGTACATTGGGATTTGTTTGTTTCGTTGGCCTCCTCTATAGTCGCGCCCATTGATGCCATTTCACCGGTCTCCTCTATTGTCGCACCAAACGTGTATTTTTAAAAACATTTTGCCACCTTTAACGTGGCGCTGAAGGCCTAACAACTGGGAAGGCTAACAAAATTTTTGAGAAAAGTTATAACCCATCCAGCACCTTCTCGAAAATGGAATGATATAGCTTAAGCAAGAGAACAATTATCAATAGTGGCCAATGGAAGCTAACATAAAGTGTATAAGATGAACTATTTAACTACGTTGTAACCATAACCTAAAACATATGATTTTTTTTTTAATCCTATGCAAGAAAGATAATATTTTGTACATAAAAACTATAAAATAAACCTCAACACAATAAGGCCTACTCTCCACCCTACCATATTGGGTCATGGAGCCTTATGGACTCTCACCAAACCCCCAAGCAAGAATATACATTTTCAACCACTCTAATCAGTGGTGAAATGAATATTGCTTATTACAATCAATATAGGGTACATTAGGATATGATTGTCTATTTGACCATTGTTACTAATTTTGTAGTCACTATCATTAATATGAAAGTTTTTTTATAACACATTAATCCATCAAATACAACATTATGGTTGGAATATGGTTTGCAAGAATAACAAAAAATTGTGAAGTTTAGTGTGGTGATTATGCAAAAACAAAATGAACTACATAACATTAACCATTTTATTCCATTATAGCCATCGCGGCGTAAAGCTAAAACTCACAACTACCATCCTATGCAAAACTTTTAGTGCAAAGGCCAAACCATATACAACCTATGTGTATACAAAGTGTGAATTTTAGTCAGTGATCACACTTTATTGATAGACAATATTTAAATCAAAACATATCAAAGTTCTATATTTTATAATACATAATTTTCTCTCTACTTGCAATGGGATGAATGGAGTAATTATAATTTAGCCATACCTAGTGTGTGTGGTAGAATGTAGTATGCAAAAACCAAAATAAAGCCTGATTTCCACCCTACCATATTGGCTCATGGAGCATCGTGCGCTCTCACCAAACCCTCGAGCAAAAAGGTAAAATTTCCACCACTATGATCAATGGTGGGAGAAATGTTTTAGCCGCTAATGACTTAATACAAGATATAATGGCATCAAAAGGCCTACGAAGGACAATTGTCTCAGTTGGGAGACAATAAAAAAATGACAAAATATAAAGACTTATAGAATTAATTACAAATGAGATGCAATGGAGTTGCAATACAACACAGTAAGTAAATAAAATTTAGGAATGCCTTGTGCACAGAATGGATTGAAGTCTGGACATAGAAAAGGAATCATGCTCTCCACCCTACCATATTACATCATGGAGCATCATTGGCTATGACCAAACTACCGAGCAATAACATTAATTTTCCACCACTTTGGTCAATAGTGAAGGCAATGCTTTGGCACCTAAGGAAATCTATTTAGTGGAAATCAACGTTATACATTTTTTTATAATTTGACATGGAGTTGTGAAATGAAAAATGGAAAAAAGATACATAGCCCTACATTGTATACGGATGGAATATAGGTGAAGGCCATACAACATGCAAATGTGGAATCGTAAAGATATTTAACATTTCTGGGGAGCTGTACATCTTGTATATGAATACAATGTAGTTGTAATCTAAAATGGTTTAAGTGGAATATACCTACACATAAGTGAACTATAAAATTTTGTGTTGCGAACATGTTTTTATTGGCAAGCAATACTAAAACATGATATTTAAGTGGCTCTATAATTTATAGGAAAAACATATGTAATACCACAATTACATGTCACAAATAAAAAATGATAATGAAGTGAATTTAGACAGGGTGCAAATTCTATATGGATAGAGATGAAGAGGAAAGGAGAAGAAATTCACTTACCATAAAGAAGAGAAACTTTTGATGATGATGATAATGAAAAGTTTTGTTGGAGAAGATCATCTTGTTTGATTTACAGCACTGCACTTTAATTGTTGGTATGTACCCTACAGTTTCTAGCAAAACACAAAGGCATGTCTACAAAGTTCAAGTGAGCAATTCAGTTGCTTGCTATTTTCTGCAATATTTTTGTATTCCTAACCTCTAAGACAAATCTAAGCCTTTCTGAAGAGGCACATATATACGCATTGTTGATTGCATAAAGCACAAAAAAATTATGACTAGAAAACAAATGGATAAAGAAAACCCAAGGTAGCGAGCAACAAACCACAAAAAGAAAACTAGATTATGTTAAGAATTATATTCTGTTGCAAAAATAGCCAAAAAATGGAGGCCATACAAAGAAGCACACAAAAAAAATCACGTTGACAAACCCATGCAAACCGCTGGCTTGTTTTCAGAGAGAAGGATTGGAAAAAAATTATCATAGGGGACATGCTACAAAATTCGATCCATGAATCAAAGAATATTGGTTTGTATAAAATATATAGTCTATCCCAATATAACCTTACCAAACAGGAAACAATAGACCCTAAGACAGGGAACAACAATCAACACCCCCTTATAGTTCAAACAAGGCAACCTCTATAACTTGAGCTATTTGATTTGCTTGCACAAAGGAAACAAGCGTCACTTTGCATAGCTTACCATGGGAACATTGTCTCATGTATGTGCTACATATATTTCAAATGGTTGCAATAATACTTTGTATTTAAAACTCACCAAACTAATTGAGCAGTTTATGGTATTTTCAATAATGCATTGTTCAACACTGGGTTGTGGATTGAGCTGCACAACATACACAACAAACATTATAGCCAAGAACCATATGACATACACATCCAGCATGACACTATCATTAGGGATCACAAAGTAGTAGCAAGAACACTTGGTAACCATTAGATGGATACCCAGACATAGATACTTACATAGAAAAATACATCATAGACACATATATCTACACAAAACTCTGTCAAGATATTATATGCACTAAGAACATTGTAAACAAGATGAAAGCAAAATTCTCTTTAAAACAACTCATAGATACTTGTAAATATTGAATTTTGTATGCATATACACATAGATATCCAATACACGTACATATATCTACACACATCTGTACCATAATAATGTATACATAGGGAAATTTCAATTGCATGCATGTATATTTATCTATATGCATACATAAATGTATACATACATACAACTATGTCCACAAGTAGATATATTAGCATGTGTAGATAGTGATACATCTCTTAAAAAGGAGAACTCTATATAAATAAATAGTAAAAAATTAAGTCAGAAATATACACTTAACACACAACAAAATTATAAGCAACATAAATAATAGAAAAGGGAGCAAGTTTATTTTTCTTTCTTAAATGTATTGTCAGTTATATTTCATTGTCTTAATATATAACTAGTCAAATGAACTACAAAGCAATAGTAGTAGAAAGGAAAGGTCATTTTGATGTGACAAGCAGTGTGAGGGAACATAACAAACTAAATGTCCAATCAACATGAACTATAAGAAATATGCAAAGTCACAATTAGCCATGGTTGTTTTGGTTTTCAAGGCAGTACAACAACTATCTTTGGAGACTGCTGCATGGGAGGAGAAATAGCAGACAAATCTAATAGTAAGAGCTTGCACTCAGCTTCAAATTTAACCTTTACAACTTTCACTATTGTTGTTTTTAGTCTTCTTTCTAAATTATAAGTTTCAAATTTAATTAGAACAATGAAAATAAATGGCGTGTAGGTGACAACATTGATAACAGACTCAGCAGTCATTTCAGTGGTAGACTCATATTGCAACATGTAAAGTTGTTTTACGAACATTTGCAATAGGCTTGTTATATCCTCATCAAAAGAAGTTGCCCAAAGCTCACCTGTGTGGTCTTCCATCTTTAGCTACAATAAATATCGAAAGTCACTATCACCTATTGTTGTCTAGAATTTTGGGTAGAACCATGTATTTTGCTTAGATTGTTCACACTTTTTCTTGCATTTCCTGACCATTCACCTCCAATGGGCATGCAACATAATAGAATGCATTAGTTTTTATATATTTTATTGTTGCCTTGAGAATAGCTTGCAAAGTCTCTGGAAAGAAAAGGTAGTGGTCCAACATATATGCATTAGTGACTCCCATTTCCCAAAGCAACCTTTCGAGGCACTATCCAAGGGGGCTCAATAGTAGGTGGATCAATATATCCTCTTTCAATCAATGGTTGTGCTTTTGATATGTCAGGATTTATATGTAGAAGAGTCCCTGCAACTATGTTCAAAATAGCTCCATTGAAGTACCTAACACGTGCATTTTTAACTGCAAGGATGAGAGCTAAACTAGGGGTGTACAACATCTCCAACTCATGACCCTTTTCTTCCCAATTTGAGCCTCACAAATTAACATCAATTGAAAAGGATGAAAAATCATTAATTTTAATAGTCCTCTGAATTATTTGGGGTTGATCCTTTCTTTGTATAGTTGATACCATTCCCACATGCACCACAGTGCCAATAACACAATCAAACTGCTATTAGTGCAGTTTGCAAATTCATTTAATAGGGTGAACTTAAATACTGTCTATGGCACAAAGGGGTCATCATGAAAACATTTTAATATTGAGTTTTGATCCAAAATGATTTCCATTTGGCTATTTAACTTATTAATTTTTATGTCTGTCTGTCTCATTGACCCCTTGGACACATAATAAGTATGACCCACCTCAACCCTATCATAATTCAACTTTGCTATGTCATTAAAGCATGTAATCTATATTTATGTTCCCTCATTGTCAATAATATCAAAGTTGAATACCTAGCCCTCGTGCCCCTACCTGCTATAATGGTGCATATCCCTCTTTGTTGTTACACAACCTTTTATTGTCCATTTGGTTTGGTAAAGATTCAGGCCTTTAACAGGGTTGATTTTTGTAGGAGCATCTTCCTAGCTTGGGGATGTATTAATTCTAAAGGTGGAAGCTTGTTTGGATGGGGAAGGCGAGTCGCAGCCAACTATTTGTTATTCTTGATCTCTAAATAGATATTTAGGTTTTCCAATTAGCTGGAAATCTATCATTTTGACATCTAGGGACAATATGAAAATTTCCCTGGAATGAAATGAACATTAAATTCTTTAAAAGGAATCCCCCACAAACAAGGAAGTAGGAAACTACAAGTACAAGCAAGGAAGAACTATATCAAATCTCGATTCCTGTAGCTTTCTAGACAAATAGTTTGTCAAGCACACAATCGAACCTATTTTCAATTCCCCTATACACAAAAGGTCATTGTGTTTTGTAGGCAAAGTTCCCATCTACATGTGGGCTCCATCAGAGAGGACGACTTTGAACTGGTCGATTGGGCTTTGATCACCTCCTATTTTTTGGTAAGACATTAGTTAGAGGACTGGAGATGGGAAAACATCTCCAACATCTATAAATCATAGTGCATCTCTTGTTAAGGCTGGATTCACATTTCTAGCCTATAAAGCAATTAAACTCAGTATAGTGGTAGCAATGATATATTTATGACTATGACTCAACTCTAAAAGAAAACATTAATATTGATACATTTGGGAATTGAGACATTTTTCCCTCTAACACATAAGTTACTCCAAAATGGCCAGTAAATTGAAAGGGAAAACAAAGACAAAGAGTTGAAATATAAATAAGTTAGAACATATATCATAGCAATTGTTAATTCAAATGAAGTATATTCTCGGTTCATTTGGTGCACTTGATAAAGTGTTAATAATATATTTGGAAGCAGCAAAAAACTAAAAAAGAAATAGACTTACAGGACCACTACTCAAGGATTGTTCGCCAGCCTCAAAAGAGCTAGAGGTCACCAATATTGTTGCACCTGCTCTTTTTAAATCTAAGAGCTGCAACGCCAGCGACTGAGAAGGTCTATGACTTCAAAACACAACATGGGAACTCAAATTTTTTACACAAACATTAACAATATGGTAGGAAAGGATTAATAATAACAAGGGCTTCAATGATTTAAATAATCCTTAACATACAATTTGCTATTCCAAGTTCACTGTTTCAATTTTAAAATCCCTCCTTTTTTTCCCTAGAGACACCAAGAATACGAAGGAAAAGAAATAATTAGGAAAAAGGCTTGAATGTTGTGTATAATAGTTAATATGAAGTTAATCATTTGAAGTATGCCATGTCAAGATTTAGACAAATAACTATTTTGAGAAAATAATAAACATTGGGAAGAATACGTATGTACATTGTTGACATCTACTTTGACATACATACAAATATACACACAACAAAATTTAATATTGTCTCATTTATGGCTTTTGTTCTGTGTTAATGGTTGCAATATATTAAAATAGTCTATGTTTTTCTCCACAATGCAATCTAATTGTTGTTGTCTAGCTTTGGCTATATTCCACTCTTTCTAATGCATAATAAAATAGTTAATACTATACAGTTTATATTGTTATCCAAAACGCATTCTTTACTATCATATATATATATATATATATATACAATATTTATTCACCAATGGTTCACGTTATGTGGCAGAGGCTTTGATTCAGTCTATTACTGCAAGATTTTTTTATTTTGAGGGTGTTCCATATGGGTCATTGTTGCAAGTAATATTTTTGTGGCAATTGTTGTAATGCAATAAAATAGTAAATGTTATACAATTGATATTGTTTTGCACTAGTCACTATTCACTGTTGTTGTCTACACTAGGCTATTGTCTCATTTCTGGCCTCCATTCAGTGTGGCCAGAAAAGGAAGGTGGCAGATTTTGGTTTCATTTTTAAATTAAAAGCATTTGTTCCATCAATAGAGAAGGCCAATGAAATGGCATCAACATTAATTGTTGTATGGTTTCCATGTAGTGACAATAGCTATAAGCCGTAGTTTCCTTTTCAAGCAGTCACAAAGATAGAAAATTCCTACACAATGTTTGAAAGGGAATTTCCCTATGGCTATATGGTTTCCGTGTAGTGGTGATTGTGCAAGTAACATCTATTTTAAAGTCCTCAAAAAACAAAATGAATGTTTGTGTAGTTATCGATAACGTAAATTATTGTGTGTCATTATCTGGGTTTATGTTGTTGAAGGTAGTTGTCAGTGAGGGGGGAAAGCTTCTATGAAGGTGCAAGTGCATTTATCGGATGTGTGAATGGTTGCAAAATAGTTAATCTGGTGTTTTTTTGGTGAATCTTGAAATGAAGATTTCTTGTGTTTTGTGGGTTTTGACATGTGGGTGACTATTCATAATATTGGTTCATTTATGGCTTCCGTTTTGAGTGAATGTTTGTAACGCCCTGATAAAGGACTTGGTGGATAACATAAAATATATAAAAGATCATGCCAATAATATTTTTTTGAAACTAAAGTGACATTAACTAATGCAACTCAACGAATTAATATGAATGACATCATTACATTAACATCATATCATAATCACATTATGACCTAAAAGTAACATTAATCATAACCCATTTACACACCTATCCACCATGGTCCCCTAACGTCGCTACTATGATACGCTTACACTAACTAAGCCTATATAAATACATTTGATACAGAAAACACATACAGTTAACATTTTGAATGTAAATTATATTTCATGCAACAAATTACATATGGTAACATAACTTAATTATATTTAAACCTTGTTTAACACTATGTTTATATGAACCTATTTCTAATCAACACTATGAAAGAGGTACAAAGAGACATATCACATCTACTACTAAATTAAGTTTATATGTATCATAAATACTACATTCTTATGCTAACATTTCTATTACATAATAAACAACAATAAATAGGTCTTCAAGACTACTTCAATCTATTTACATTTTTATTACAAGAATGCTACAACGAACAAGATATATTTATCTAAAAGGAATATATATAATACATATTGAATACAATTTTTATGGAAATATCACCTGCACATAAATTTAACCATAGAATGAAGTGAAAGGAAAAACTCTCCATGTTGCGCATGAATTGCACCACCTAAACCCCAATGGATGGTTTAGAAATACCACCCTACCATGTGGAACCCTGAGGCCCACTCCCTCCATGCTAGGAGATAATAGTAGGCCCCAAACATAAGCAAACAAAAGAAATAATGAGTGGTTGACACTAACCATCCAATGGAGACTACCAAAACAAGAATCAACCAAAAATTACAAGGACTTCCACAAAGGCCTTAGGTACTTCTAAAGAACCAATCACATAACACAACAGATAGAAAAAATTTAAAAGATTAGCATTATACCACGACACCACAATGAAACATATTACATTATTTTCACAATCTTATAACATGATAACCAACTTTAACTTAACAATTCATAACCAAGACCAACAATGCACAACCTTGGTGCAATTGGTTTTTACACATTCAAAAACTTTAACACAAGATCTCACAAACATGAAGGGATTTCCAACATGAAAATAGTAAACACATTCAAACAAAATGGTACAACATAATACAAATTAAAGAATAGAGTTATACCCTCTAATACAAATTTTATAACTAAATTAATTATCACTTGACAACAATCAAATCTGCCAACCATAAAATAACCATAAAATAGTCATATCAACTCAAAATCAAAATCTATAAAATACCCATTTCATATTTAGCCGTCAACTACTCAGGAGGGTGAACGAAATTGATAAAAAATGAATCATAAATTTATAAAATGCAAAACAACAAATGAATCCCATAAAACCCTTTTTTCGGCAATACTCGATTACAGTCAAATGACAAAATGAGTAACCCAACAACTAGATCTTATCCAAATAAAATATTAAGAAAATCTTAAAATTAATTTAAGCCCTTTCAAACCCCTATAAATTTAAAATCTCAATCTTTCATTGGCTGGTTATAGGGAGAAATAAGAATCTCTGCAGTCAAAGAAGAGCAACTTGATAGCAACTTCATGTTTCAACCATATCTCACAAACTACGATCTGGGTTTTTGAGATTTTTGGATAGAATTTAAATGACAATGAGATGAAAAACCCTTTTAAAAATCTCACCAACCTAGTTCGTAAAAATAGATTTATGGGTCATGAAATCAAATCATTTTACTAGTAAAGAACAAAAATAACAAATATGTATTGATTTTTATTCTGGAATAAATAAATGTTTTATTCACACACAAAAATAAAACTATATAATATTTATTTTCAAAAATCAAAGAGGGAGAAATCAATCAAATTATTCATACACACCAAAAATAAAATTAAACAAAAGATATCAAAATCCAACCTGAATCCAACGCTTGACAATGATAGAAATTTGATGCCGAGCTCCGAAAACTTTAACTTTCAAAACCCTCAAATTGCAACAACTTTCTCATGCTTCTTCCTCTTTGCAAGCATCACAAAAACTCCCAGAAAATGAAGAATCCAAAAACCAAAATGAACTCCAGAACCAAATCACCCAAAAAACAGAGAAAAACCCTCTCCCTAAAAATAAATAAAATAACTTCCCATGCATTGGATCTTTCCTTTTCTTCTTGCCCATGCATTGGCTCTTTTTAACTTCCATTTTCGTCACTTTTCAAAAATGAAGTAATTAGAGTAGGTTTAAGACTTTAAAAATGAGATTTAAGGACATAAAAACACCTCTAACCCATAAGGCTATCACCTAGGAAACATTTTGAACCATTAAAACCACATAAAAACTTCATAAAACATAAATTAAGTGACAATTTTAATAAAATGAATTAAAAGACTAATAAGACAAAAATTATATCCAAACAAAAGTAAAACACATTATTCAATAAATAATAACCAAATATCAAATAATCAATAAGAAAATCACATGATAATAATAAACAATAATTAAATAATATTTTTCCAAAATAATAACATATTAGTATATGCATAATAACATTATGACCTATTAACATAATCCCATAACAATATTAAATCACACCCTCAACAATAATAATAATAACCAATACCCACTCAAACTATAAATGATAGTATATAATAACACAATAACACAATAACACATTAACATAAATAAATATATCACTTATGAATAACATTAGATCACACCTTAACACATTAATAAAAATTATAATAACAACATATTGATTCAATCTCTATCTTCACCCAAATAATCCACAAACCAGAGTAAGACAATAAGCCACGAAATAACTTCATATGAAAGAGAAACATTCAAATCAAAACATAAACTATCAGTTGCATAATATTCAATGAGCAACAAAATAGCCGATAGGCATAGACAAATTTTGTTTTCCCATAAAATTCTCCCTATCAACGTCAACGTCAGACTGGAGGGGATCTCTCCTTATCTCTCTCTTTATCACTCCCTCTGTCCTTTCTCTATCTCTCTTCCCCTCTCCCTCCCTCTTTATTTATAAATATATATCTCTCACACATATACACACACTCCCTCTTTCTCCTTCTCTACATCTATCTCTATCTCTCTATCTCTCTTTCTATCACCTTCTTTCTCTCACTATTTCCCCCTCTATCTCTATCTTCCTATCTCTTCCCCCCTCTCTATCTATATCTCATTATGTCTACCTCTCTCTCTCTCCCAATCATCTCTCTATATCTTTCTATCTATATCTCTCTTTATCTATCTCCCTATCTTTCTCCTTATACATCTATATCCTTTCCCTCTCCCCCCTTCTTCTCTCTGTATCTTATTTATTCCATCTCTCCCTCCATCTCTTCTACTATGTATCTTTATCTTTATTTCTCACTCAATCTTCTTCTCACTCATCTCTCTATCTCTTTCTATCCATATCCTTCTCTATGTATATCTCCCTATCTCTTTATCTCTTTTCCTATCCCTCTCTATCTCTCTATATCACCCTCTATCTATATCTCTCCCTCTCTCTCTCTCCCCTCTTCTTCTCTATCCCTCTCTACATATATCTCCCTCTTCCACATCTTCTCTCTCTCCCTTTCTCTCTCCCTCCCTCTATCTATCTCTCTCCCATCTCTCCTTCTCTTGCTCCCTCCCTATCCTCCTATCCATCTTTATATCTCAACCTCTCTCTCCCTTTATCTTTCCATATATTTCTATATCTATTTCTTTCTCTTCCCATTTATCTATCTCTCCCCCTCTCTCTCTATCTCCCCCTATTTCTATCCCCCTCTATCTCTATCTCCCTCTCCATCTCTATTTGTCTTTCTCTACTTCTCTCTATTTTTCTCTATTTTTCTCTTTTTCTCTCTCCCTCTCTCCCTCTCTCTATATCTCCTTATATCTATATCTTTATATCACTCTATCTTGCCATATATCTCTCTATATCTCTATCTCTATCTCTCCCTCTTCCTTTTCTTCTTTATCTCATTATCTCTTCCTTCTATCCAGCCCTCTCTATCTCTCCCCTTTATCTCCCTATCTCTCTATCTTTATTTCTCCCTCTATCTCTATCTATATCTAATCTATTTGTCTCCCTTGTCCTCTCTCATTCTATATTCATCTCTACCTCTATCTGTTTGTCTATCTTCCTCTCACTCTATATTCATCTCTACCTCTATATTCCTCTCTTCCCCTCCATCTCTAGAAATTTTCCCCTCTCTCTACCCATCCATCTCTCTCCCTATCTCTCCCCCTCCCTCTTCATAGACCTTCATTGTCTTCTTGATTGAAAGATTTTCTTTCACTCATTTTTAGAGACCTTTGTTGCACAACAATATCATTTTATGAATGGCCAACCAATTGAACTCATGCAATACACAAATTTATGCAAAAAATAAGCTTAAAGTTTCCCTTGAATTGACATTCCACACCTCTTCGGCATTCCCATTGCACACCATGATGTGATTACTAATATTTATAAATATAAAACTCAAAAATTTAAAAAATCCTTTAAAAAACTTTATTTTTTCTTTGTAAAAAATCCTTAAAAAGCTCACATCGCTTGGTTTCAGATGATATTTAGAAAATGTTGCTCTACCAATTATCTATCTTGCAAAATTAGGAAAACCTTAAATTTGTCTCTACCCGATTATAAAAGGAAGTAAATATGCTTTGCTGCAAATTACAATCTCTACAGAGACTAATAAAAGTAATGACTTGGTTGAATCGTTACGACACTTTTGCGTCTACCACATTTGTTCCCACCCAAGGTACTTGTTACCATTCCCCAATTGTTCCTTTTCCTCTTCATCATTATAAAACACCTTGAATGATTTAATAAACATCTATTTCAAACAGGTAGCACCGAGTATAAACAAATCTTGAAAGATGTCAGGGGAGACAGAAAGATTATGGCAATTGGTGGCCAAGCTTCGAAAGCAACAAATAGACGTAGGCACAGAAAAGAGAAAAATGCCCACCCCCCACACATTTAGGTCAGTACTAGGTAATGTACGCTCTTACTATTTGAGACTTTGATTTTTAGGATCCAATTCATAAAGCAAGGTTGTTGTAAATACTCCTAAGCCTATATTCTTATGTAATCTATAGGCACCAAGAAAACACATCCACACAACCACCACAGGTTGATAGGCATCTTAATGATAAAGTTTAGGGAATCCTCAAGATAGCCAGCATGAGCAAGAAGGTCAACCATGCACACATAATGATCAACTATAGGTGTAATACAATAGGAAGTATTCATGTGATTGAAGTATGTACAACTCTCATCCACTAAACTTGCATGGCTGCATGCACATAAAACACAAAAAAACCTTACAATGTCAAGATATGTTTGAGAGGACTTCATTAATTCAAAGATTTTGAGAGCATCCATGCTTAGTCCATTTTGTGCATATCCTGCAATCATTGTATTCCATGAGATGACATCTCTTTTAGGCATCCTATCAAAAAGTTCGCGTGCCCTGTCTATGCTCCCACATTTTGCATATAGGTTACTAGGGTAGTTGCAACTACAACATCTGACAAAATTCCTCTATCCTTTATACTTTGATGGATGTCCATACCCTATTCCAAAGCTCCCATTTTCGCATAGGAAAGGAGGATGCTGGCAAAGGTTGAGGAGTCTAGCTTTACACCTACCAATTGCATTTGCTTGAAAGTTTCTAAGGCCTTTCCAACATATCCATTCTCTGCATATCCTACGATCATTGCAGTCCACGAGACCACATTTCTTTATGGCATTACAGTTCATGAGCTTTGTCTATTCTTCCATATTTTGCATACATGTCTACCAGGGTGGTTGCAACTACAACATTTGACAAAATTCCTCTATCTATTATGCTTTGATGGATGCCTATTCCCTATTTTAAATCTCCTATTTTGGCACAGGCAGGGAGGATACTAGCAAAGGTTGTGGAATTTAGCTTTATTCCTGATGATTGCATTTGCTTGAAAGTTTCCAAAGCCTTTTCAACAAATCCATTTTTTGGATATCCTACGATCATTAGAGTCCATGAGAACACATTTCTTTGAGGCATTGTGTCCAACAATTCACAGGCCTTGTCTATGCTTCCACATTTTGTGTACATGTCTATCAGGGCAGTTGCAACAACAACATCTAATAGCATTCCTCTATCCATTATGCTTTGATGGATGCCCATACCCTATTCCAAAGCTCCCATTTTGGCATAGGCAGGGAGGATGCTGACATAGGTTGTGGAGTCTAGCTTTATGCCTGCCAGTTGCATTTGCCAAATAGTTTGTAATGTCTTTTCTACAAATCCATTTTCTGCATATCTTGCAATCATTACATTCCATGAGATGACATCTTTTGAGGAACTTTGTCGAACAGTTCACGTGCCTTGTCCATGTTTCCACATTTTGCATACATGTTTATCAAAGCAGTTGCAACAACATCATCTAACAAAAGTCCTCTATCCTTTATGTTTTGATGGATGTCCATTCCCTGTTCCAAAGCTCCTATTTTGGAACATGCAGGGAGGATGCTGGAAAAGGTCGTCGAGTCTGGCTTTACACTTGCCAATTGCATTTGCTTGAAGGTTTCTAAGGCCTTTTCAACAAATCCATTTTGTGTATATCTTGCAATCATTGCAGTCCATGACACTACACTTCTTTGGGGTATTTTATCAAACAGTTCACATGCCTTGTCCATGCTTCCACATTTTGCATGCATGTCTACCAGGGCAGTTGCAACTATAACATCTGACAAAATTCCTCTATCCTTTATACTCTGATGGATGTCCATGCCTTGTTCTAAAGCTCCCATTTTCGCACAGGCTGTGAGGATGCTAGCAAAGGTTGTGGAATATGGCTTTACACCGGACAATTGCATTTGCTTGAAAGTTTGTAAAGACTTTTCTACAAATCCATTTTGTGCATATCCTACGATCATTGCATTCCATGTGAACGCATATCCCCAAAAAGTACCTAAAAGTTAAAATCCGAGTTTGTCCACTTGGATAGACAACTCACCTCCTAGATGGACTAACGTGGCAATAAAAACCAAACTAAAAACATTCACAAATAACATCAATAATTACGTGATGGAACTATAGTCCCTTCATATGGACTGTAGCTCGGTTTCACTCGTTAATTTACATAGGAATTCCAAGAGTTGCCTCCAATTTCCATTGGCCATGGAAAATGTACCTACACACTCAATTCACACGTTAATCCATCCAAGTATATCATATTCATATAATAATCAAATCATTTGAATCACAATTGCATTCACACAAGTTTCATAATTTGTATAGCATAAAGATCCTATAGCATAATTGAAAAATCATTAGCCAACTATCTTATCTCATTTTCACTAACACTAATTTCCATACTCATCTAATTGCAACATTATTGGTTCACACCACTTGTTTCATTCCTTAATCATTAAGTTTTCAGATTCAAATTGAACAAACTCAATAACCAACATAAAATTAGATCAATCATTATAGTTAGCTAGCATGTCGCATAATCAAAATCAAATAATCATATTAAATTAAATGTTCAAATATCATGTCATCAATGATATCAATAGTGATAGACAATAACCAAACTCAAAATAATCCAAGTACTAGATGTAGCATAGTCATAATCAAACCATCCCATGAACACAAATGTCTAAATCTCCTATCATCGAGCATAATCAATAATTAAACTTAAAATAGTTCACTTACTGGATGTAGCATAGAGGTGGGCCTCACATCCTCCCCCTCTAGGAATGAACTTCCTCCTGGAAGTTTTCAAAGTCGCGGGAAAGGAGTGTCACCCCACCAATTTTTATTTTATTTTTTAATTTTTTTGTTTTTGTTTTGGTACACCTCATCCTTGAGATTACCTACATGGATATTGTATAGCTTTGTGCTCCTCTTTACCACATATGAAACAAGAACCTTTACACTTAACTTGAATTGACTACACTCAATTATCTCAAGGGGTTCTTTAGAAACTTGTTGTGTTCCTACTAGATCCACACCTTTCTCAAGGGGGGTTGAGATCTATTTGGATACTATTTACTTGTCCTGCCTTTAAGCAACCCTTGGGTGTGCCTTGCTAAAATTTTCCTTTCTAACCTTTCCTTTGTTGTTATTCTGGTAGACCTTGTGACCTTGGATGGAGTCTATGGAACTCTTTGGGATTCCTATGAAGTGGCCTTTGAGTCCCCTTTGGAAAAAAAAATGTTTGCATTTGAAATCTCCTAGGATAGACCATAGGATTAAGGTCTCTTATCCTTGTGTTCAGATTTCTAATGGCTTGCCTTGCCAAAAACCTTTCATTTTGATGATGATTCACCTATTGCATTAATTCCATGTATCGTTCCCAAAATTTGAGCACCTATGAGTTCATGTTGTCCTAAATTATAGGGGGCATCCATATTCCTCTTATGGGTATCATTTCGAAGAGCCAAATGCGGGTCCTTGATACCTCCCTAATTTTCTCCTCCATTTTCTCCTACAATAGGTTAAGGTTATTTGTTTCAAAATGAGATTTGACTTTTTGAGGTAACCTCTTCCAAAGAACTTTGGTCATCTCTTGTATCACGTGAAGAATTTAAAAGTTTTGTTTTGATGGGGGTCCTTGATGAGCATCCACTAAATTATGAGGGTTAAGATGGGATGAAGGGGGTTTTTTTCCTCTTGAAGCCCTACCAAATTGATGTGTTCTCCTATCCATTACTATAGAAAAGAGAATTTCCTAGTCAATCCATAAACCTCATAAACTACTACACTGAGATTCAGACATTTCACTTACATTAGCTATCAATTTTTCACTATATTTAATGGACGATCGCATTCCTTCATAATATTACATGTATAATATGAATGTACTACCTACCTTACAAGATTAGAAGTGAATTACATTATAAGGATGATTGGTGTAACGTTTGACAACCATCGTTACTCCATTCATCAAAAATTCACTAAGGCATTGCTTAAAGTATGACCTGAAGAACCCACTTCTATATTATCCATATAATCATTCCACTAATTTTAATCCCCTTAAGGAGATGCTCACATGATATCCACTTATCTAACAAAGTTTAAGCATTTAGTTCTAAAACTTCCTACCTATTCATATAGGACATGAAAACATAATTGGCCACTCCACTCGATAATGGGTACTTTCCAAATTTTATTATACTAATGATTATTCATCGAAATCTATATCTAAGGAAAGTCCAACTTGGTCATCTCTATGTCCAGCTTTGATGGGTCTTCCATCTATTTACCATAGACCATTATAATTTATTTCATTGAAAGAAACAAACCTAATTTACATACACATTATTAGTATGTTACAATCCTTGTATATTCAAAGTTCTCTTAGTAATAATCATAAGAATAAGATGTAATCAAATACCACTCACACATATGCATCACAAGGTGATACTTATATAAGTAATAAAATTCCATACATAGAAAAATATTATGAAACAGAGTAGCATGTACTCATGAAAAATCATGAAGAATTCATATATTATGGACTAGTTTAGTCCCAAATGCCCAATTTAGCCACAACTTGTATTTAAGTGACATTATTTCATTGATGCGTCGTTATCTAAGACAACTATGTCTTCTTCCTTTGTATAGGTAGGTGTTGACCTAGGGTGTGTTTTCCCATGAGATGGCTTTCTCTTATCCTTTTCTTGCTTCAGTCTCTTTATAGCCATAGCTAGGGTTTTCGTATCAGGAATTTCTAGTTCTTCAATTGGTGGCCTCTTCTTGACTCTAATCATGGGTGCATCTGCAATCTTTGTCTTCTTGGCTCGTTTCCACATTCGTCTTGTTAACATATCTTCCCACATCTCTAACACCAAGAAATGACATTTCTAAATCAGGTGTAAACTCTTGGCTACAACGGTTAAGACCTCACACTAGACTTACAAATTCACTATTTAAAGGTTTTAAAAATCATGCATATTTTACATACTTACAAATAAACATGGTTGAAACACATCCTATATAAGAAAAATTATATCATAAAAAATCTCATAAAAATATTCTTACTCATATGTTGAAATAGTGAGTATGCCACCTCTAATACTAGTTTTGAGTAGGTTTATTGCTTAAGAAATATGTATTTTTCAGGAATCATAAATAAAATTAGACACCCCTTTACTCCTTGTCTACCGAGTGGTGGTCATGAACACTATCTTTCATAATCCACATAAATGAGATAGGACACCTTAACATTATTACCTAGGGCTCAATTAAGTAGTTAGAAGTATCCGTACAAGGTGGAAATATTATATCGACCTTATTCATTAATTAAACGTAGGCAACTCCTATTTGAAACTAAATTCTAGGGTTACTAGAGAGGATCCATTCCAAGCCCATTCAAAATGAACTTCCATTATCCCTGTGTCCTTCCTTTTGATTATTAAAGATACCCTAGTCTTGCGTAACGTTACACATAGCATCTAAGTTTGTAATATTTTTATCATGAAAATCCTTATATGACATGATGCCCAAATTTCTTTAAATGTATTATATTTTCTTCAATGGGTCTTAGAATCCCTTGTCCATTATGGCCCTAATGTGACTACTAGCTATGGAACCATTTCTAAATCAACACTCTACTTTTCCTTATTTGATTCCAAATATGTACCTTCCCCTTAGGAGTGTGAAAGACTTATGCAAATAGAAATAACAACAATGTTGATAAAATCCTCAAAAGAAGGAAATTTCAATAAACTATTGAATAAAATTTCCAATCAAAATCAACCAATGAAATTTTAAATGACACAATAAAACTTTCAACGGTGGCCACCATAAAACAATTTCAAATTTCAAGCCATAAGTCAAATCGAAATAGTCCTTGAGGAAAAAGGACAATTTTGAAGTCCAATAGATCAAATAACCCTAACCATTTCAAATAGTTAGATAAATAAAAATAAATTAACAAATATGATCAAAATAAAGAAATACTAATAAATAAATACGTAAATCATCACTTGCACAAGTTTCACAATTTAGAGTGACTAGGTGACTTTCATCAAGTCACCCATGGGGGAGGAGGAATGATTATACAACATTCTAGCTATCAACAAGGTTGTACTAGGATCATGACCAACTCAATTCCTACATTTAAAGACCAAATTCTAGTTTAATAATGTGATGCCAAACATTCCAATGTGAGCCCTAAACTATGCCCAGAGTTCCCAGAGTTGGAACCTAGGCTCTGATACCAAAATGTAATGCCCAGAACTTTCTCCTAGACAAAACACAACCAAATTTTTTTTTTAAAACAACCACTCATGGGTTAATTTAATTAACCTTCTAATGTTAATATTTTGAGCATGCTATAACTATTGCTACCTTGGGAAGCACCTAGACCTTCTTCTAAAGACATGACCTTGATTTAATGCCACCCGTAGATTAGTTTTGAGTAAGGACCCAAATGGATATAAGTATTGGACATAAAATTCCCATTGAATGCAATTATCAAGGATATGCTCAAGTATATATATTATGAGGTACAATATTAATCTATTATAGTTAGAGATTATTACCTCGATATTATCACAGGTTCATATTCATGCTAACATTGATACTAATGCCTAAGCCGACATAAATTGCCATCCACTTTTAATTAAGGTTAGACTAGAGTGGATAATATTGAAAACATTTATCCAAATAATATATTCATCTAATTATAACTAATATGCTAATGTTACTATTAAGGTCCAAATCGATGATTCCTTTAGAACTTTAGATTTTTATTAATTTTATTATTTAAGGATATTATTATTAATAGTCCATAGAGATACCATGGATCTCAATTATTGTATTAATATAAATAGAACATTAATCTTAGTATCCTTATAGTTTTAAATCTGTACTTATATTATTGACAATATTATACTTAAATTTCATTGATTCTCTAGATAGAGAGAGATATGAAAATTATTATTAATGTTTCATTTTAAGACTATATCAATATCAAAACTCTCTTATTCCCAAACCATAATAGTTTAATATTTAAATATGAATAAATGAATAACTATTTATATAAATACATCATTATGATTATTCTTATCATTAAATAAATACATATATAATCTAGATTTCCTACTATATTCATTTGTTTATTTTCAAAATATAAATAATTGAACTTCATTTTTTTATCTCATAGATATAAAATTTGAATAAGGAAATCTTAATCTACATTCCTTAACTAGAAAAAGAAAAGAAAAGCACATTTATAAGGAGAAAGAAAAAAGCTCATACATGTGATCTTTGAAAATAAAGAGAGTTTAAATCTCTTCTTTTAGGAATTATTTACTTATACGTATATCTTTAGAACTGAACTTTTTTAACCAGAATTTGCATGGAAGTGTGGGGATAGAACATTATAAGGAAGACGTCAAATGTACAAATGGTAAACAAATTTTATTTAATTTTTAGATGGACGCGTTTCATATTTAATTAATGTTATTTGGGGATCATAATAATTGTATTTCCACTAACTATTATATTTTCTTTCCTTTCAGAGTGGCTCAAACCCACTAAGTATTTACTAGCAATAAACAAGGTAGTTATCTTTAACTACTCATTAAACTGAGACGGACTCGTATATGTGCTTGGGGAAACCTATGAATTTCACCAAATCACCACAGAATGGGGTTCGCGTCTAGAATTAAGCAACTAAGAAGTTAATTAGATTCTGACTTAAACTATATTTTGATTTCCCCCTTCACGGTGGTGGTCACCTACTTAGGTCTTCTGACAGTGACCCATTCCAATGGTGGAAGAGAGAGTTGCGTATGGAAGACCATGTGCATTTGAATGGATTTTGATTAGCGCCTAGAACACAAGACTGTTTTTGTTACTCTAATTTATTCTCCTTGTTTCCCATGTAGGCTGCCATAGGATAAGTCTATGAATGATAAAGGAAACTAAATAAAAGTTATAATCCTACTGTAAATGGTTGAAGACTTAACCAAGGTACTGAAATTTTGCATATTCACAGTATCATATTATCCTGCAGTAAAAGGAGTTGGGCAGGTAAAATCTTGGTGAATACTAGCAGCAACATTCCCATTTAGACAGAGGTTACTAAAACAAGAAATAGAGAAATTAAGGATTATGGTCAAGATATATCAATAATTAAAACACATCATATTTCATGTATCCTGCACAACCACTTTCAGAAGCCAGCCTACCAATAGTTGGCAGTCTCCATACTAACTCCATTCCTCACGCTACCCCATCTAATATGACCTACTACAATCGAAACTGGGCATAAGATTGGCACTCCAGTAACTGACACGATTGATGGGCAGTGTATTTGAGAGATAAGGGATAGCTGACAAAAACTTTCACGTTGCTATCCTAGATGATTCTAGGGCCTACAATGCAAGGCACAAGGCCAACACATGTTGCATCACTTCAATTTCATGACATCCCTCAGAACGGTGGTTTGGAACCAGTGAACTTTTGAGCTTTGATGTTGTTACCAATGCTCAAAATCCCACTAATTCCAAGCCTTGCGAGCAAGGATCTCCTATTTATGCACTACATCACCATTATGATCGCAGCGACAACATCAGATTAGCTTAGGCGTACAGAGTTGCCACTATTTACAATGAGCTTGGTTTGAGTATGGTCCATTTCATTTTTACTATTAAGAACACATGCTTATTCTCTTACTCATATTTATAGAAATGGTCGGGTTGCTTAAAGTGATACCACCCGAGGTTGACCATAACATACTCATCCTTGACTTGGCTAACTTTTGCATCTCTAGAAATATGGTTTAAACTGCCCCTAAAACTTGACAGAAGGTATGGGAAAAATTCCCAAGCCTAAGATCTTCTAGAGTCAATAGTTTTTGGTTTCTTTATTGCTCTAGTACTCTCAACCTACTTGTAGAATAGATATTATTATTATTTATTTAGTTTTATTATTAATTTTTCTTGTAGATAGTCTCAAGAGTTTCAAGATTAAAAACATTGCTCAGATTACTCAGATGTTGTATTAAAGCCTGTAGAATAATGCCTTCAGCCTTTTAACTTTCTAGTTACCTACGCATATTTTACTTGGATAAGAGTGACCACGCCTATGTATAACCACCAAACATAAACTTCATAGTTTCCTGATGGCTTATGTAACAAATATATATCCTTTAACTCTAGAGTAACAAATAAACAATCGTTGCTAACCGAATGCTTATTAACTAGCTCGCTACATTTCAAGCGTATTTTATTTTATAGAGCTCTTCCATCAATAGTTTGTTCTTTCTTTTAATTCTACATGCCACAAGAAGGGATCTGGACATTTATTTAACAAGGTTATATTTAAATGTCTTTAACTTATACTACAATTTAAATCAAAACTGCACGCACTCGATTTAATCTAGATACACGAAGAACATCACACAAATATCTCATATAAACGTAGTCCTTTCCTAGCACAGTTTAACTCAAAAGTTTATTTAATTCCAAAGTATATGTTTTAAAGCTAGTGTAAGCTTATACAAATTCAAAATAATAGTTCATAACTCCTGTGCTAGGTATAAGATAGATACAACTATTTCATTTCATCAAAATAAATAGAAACATCATAACTTTACTTGGAAGAAATGCATGTGGTATGGAATCTTTTTGCACTTGAGTAACATACATGGTATTTTTTAAATAGAATCATGGTTCTCCTTACAAATACAACTATGCAAGTTTGAACACAACTAACATGAGCTTTAGGGACAATAATGGAATCTTTTTGCACTTGAGTAACATACATGGCACTTTTTAAACAAAATGATGGTTCTCCTTACAAATGCAACTATGCAAGTTTGAACACAACTAACATGAACTTTAGGGACATCATGACATTGATATTATTTCCAAACACATTCTTCACTCCACAATAGTTAGGTTGCACCTTAAATCTGTGAGCCCTTCCAACAGTATCACCTACACAAGAAACACACTCAAGAAACAACTTTCTTTATGGCCATTGGTGTGCTCACCTCCCAACCATAGGTTTGCTCACAAACCACCCCCGAGCTAGGAGGCAACCGAGGGAACCAAGTACAAACAAAACCAAGCAAAACAATATTTACACACATATGAAACATAAAAAAAAATTCACTCCCTCCCACGGGGTTTATCACATAACTTAAGGATTCATTACAAATCCAACAAGGGGAATGGAGGGTGGACTACGCACTCCATATGGGGATTCATAATAATAGCAACAAGAACAAGTGAATATCATACTACCATCATTTCACATTCAACCCTTCTGTAATATCTTCTCTTTCTCCAAAACCCATACCACCAAAACCATTTCTACCATTTCACAATTATATATGGGTACTCATACCCTTTTTTAGCCTCTCCTCTTAAGGAGGGATTAAACTTCCACATGGAGGTTCCTACTCCATACCATCCCCAATGAGGGATGCTCTCCCCAAATTTTGGGTGAGCCTATCCCTATACAACCCTTTTCCCATCACATAAACCACATTTAACAATTCAAGGAAACAAGCACCAAAAGCATTTTGAAATAAGCATACAAGCAAACATAAGAGATAAATACCAAACACATTTTCACATACATATGAAATATTTCAAATAAAAACATAGAGAAATAGAAAGAGTGGTGAATCTACCTCAAAAAAAAAGCTTAGGGAAGGATGGGTAGAGGATCCACACAATCCTCTTCTTCCAAGTTCTTTCTTCAAACTACTCAACCCTCAAAATTCAACCAAAATCAAGAATGCAAAGAGAATCCCATAACCCTTGTTTTGAGTTTGCTTTATAGAAACTCAAGCTTTAATTCCTTTGAATAGGGAGTTGACATTTGTCAACCTTCCATTCACCCTCCCAGGCACACTCACCCATGTGTTCTCACACATGTGTGAGGACTTGGGAGACTTCCAAGAAAACATGGAGAAGTGGGATTGGAAAGGGACTAGTCCCCATCCCACTTCCCAAACCTCTTTAAGGCCTCAAAAAGAGTGCCCTTTCTTGAGACTGACCCATGATTTTGAGCTAAACAGGTACCTAACCCATAGGTACCTGCCCTAGGGACCTTAAACCCATAAAAACACTCAAAAAATATCACTTTTCAATCCCCAAAAAGTACCTAAAAGTTGAAATCCGAGTTTGTCCACTTGGATAGACAACTCACCTCCTAGATGGACTAACGTGGCAATAAAAACCAAATTAAAAACATTCACAAATAACATCAATAATTACGTGATGGAACTATAGTCCCTTCATATGGACTGTAGCTCGGTTTCACTGGTTAATTTACATAGGGTTCCCAAGAGTTGCCTCCAATTTCCATTGGCCATGGAAAATGTACCTACACACTCAATTCACACATTAATCCATCCAAGTATATCATATTCATATAATAATCAAATCATTTGAATCACAATTGCATTCACACAAGTTTCATAATTTGTATAGCATAAAGATCCTATAGCATAATTAAAAAATCATTAGCCAACTATCTTATCTCATTTTCACTAACACTAATTTCCATACTCATCTAATTGCAACATGATTGGTTCACACCACTTGTTTCATTCCTTCATCATTAAGTTTTCAGATTCAAATTGAACAAACTCAATAACCAACATAAAATTAGATGAATCATTATAGATAGCTAGCATGTCACATAATCAAAATCAAATAATCATATTAAATTAAATGTTCAAATATCGTGTCATCAATGATATCAATAGGGATAGACAATAACCAAACTCAAAATAATCCAAGTACTAGATGTAGCATAGTCATAATCAAACCATCCCATGAACACAAATGTCTAAATCTCCTATCATCGGGCATAATCAATAATTAAACTTAAAATAGTTCACTTACTAGATGTAGCATAGAGGTGGGCCTCACAATCTAGTATTACAGAAAAGGTGGCGTCACTTTCCAGGCATAGGATTTGACCTAAGGCACAGCCATCCAAATATGGTCTGAATGCTTCCGGCCCTCCGGGATCCCCACTGGGTTTCCGGCGTCAGACTGCTAGAAATCCCGATGGGGTTCCCCCACGTAAAATAGCCTATCGGCTAATAACACTAAGCAAAATTCCATAAGAAACATTCACATAAATGCAACACTCAAACCATAGGGTAAAAGAGATTGGGCATTGTCCCATGACAACCCAAAAAAGGTGGTCACACACTGAATCAATTTTCCCTAGTTGGGGACAATTACTAGGGTTAGGTTATAACTTGGGCCTAGATGTTATCTCCTCAACCACCATTGGGATTAGAGGCATGCTCATACCTGCTCATTTAGGTGGAGATGTAGCCTAGTACCTGTTCACTCAAACATACAAATTAGAGCACATGTGCATAATAGCCAAATCACTAGGAAAAAAACTCTAGCAATTGTATCTCATGTTCGTATGTCTTTCATACGCCCAATGGTATCATGCCGCCCTTTCCACTTATCCTAACAAACATACTATTGCATCACTTAACTATCCAAGTAAATCTCTGCATAATAATGATAACATGACAATATACATCATACTCACCAAAGCACTAATGGAAGCTTATGTCCCATATTGCAACCACAAAGCTTGAACACAAGTTAGTACATCTTTATGACAATAAACATAATTATAATGAAAATCATAATAACATGTCAACACAATAATATTTTAGAATCAAGTGAAAACCCCAAAGGCAATGAAAACATTCTCATCAAATCAATATGTCAATAAATTCATAATATACAACATCAATTGCTTATCATTATTAGCACATACCTTTAAATGTCCCTATTATTTTACCTTCGTCTCCAAGTTTCAAAGCCAAACTTCCTGCACATCCATAATGAGAATGGAGGGGCACTACAATGTTTGCAAAATATTTAATCTACTGTGTTTTTGGTGAATTTTCCTATCTGGGTTACCATTGAAACCAATATTGATTCATTTAGGGTTTGCATTTTTCTGGTGAAGGTTTTGAGCTAGTTTATTACTGGGATCTTTCTATGTTTTGTGGGTTTTCCATTTGAGCCACTATTGGAAGCTATTTTTTTGAGTGTGAGGGTTGCAACACAATGAAATACTTAATGTTATATAGGTTGTGTTGTTTTAGGGTATATTCTTTCCTTTTTGATAGGGTTCTATTGAAAAAAGAGTATATAGTTTGTTCATGACAATATTGTTTGATTTATGGTTTGGCTTTTGTGTGGATGTTTTTGTATGGGATTTTCATTGTAATTTTTTGTGTTTTGTGGGTTTGGCCATCTGGGTGACTGTTGATAACAATATTGTTTTGTTGTGGCGGAGTGTTTTAAAAAAGTGTTTGGTGCAACAATAGAGAAGGTCAGCTAAATGGAACAACTGTAGAGGAGGCCAACGAAATGGAATTAGCATTAATTTTTGTATGTTTTCTGTGTAGTGGTGATGGTGCAAGTAACATCTATTTTAAAGTCTGTAGATAACAAAAACCATAAACAAAAACCCACAAAAAATCACAGTATGAAATCCATACAAAACCATACACAAAATGTGAACCATAAATCAACAGTGCTTTATGGAAAATCAAGCAATATAGCGTAGCACAATCTATGAACCACAAATCATATATATATATATATATATATATATATATATATATATACTTACATAAATGTATTTAGCAAAACCCTATCAAAAATTGAAACAATACAGCCTCTTGAGCACTACCCTATTGAGAAGAATGCCTTTTGGATAACAACATTAACTCTATAATATTAGCTATTTTATTATGCATTTCAAATGAAAGTATATAGCCAAATCTAGAGAACAACAATTAGCATTGGGCTATGGAAAACATTGGTCAGAATTTTCATCAGCCTTCACGGTTCTAAGTCTTCAGCACCATGTAGGTCAGTGTTTGTTGCGTTTATAGAGGAGGCCAATGAAATGGAATCAACACTAATCATTGTATGGTTTCCATGTAGTGTTGATGGTGCAAGTAGCATCTATGTTTAAATTCCTTAGAAAACAAAGCAAATGTTTGTGTAATTTTCAATAATGTATTATGCATATATATATATATATATATATATATATATATATATATATATATATATATATATATATATATATATATATATAATATATATATGTATATATATATATATATATATGTATTACATATATATATATATATATATATATATATATATATATATATGTATATCTGAGGATATAAACACAAAGAAATCATGATTTTCAAGACTCACCAAAAACACTAGATTAACTATTTTTCAACCATTCACACATAACCAAAGCCATAAATGAAACAATATAGCCATTACTCACCCACATGCCAAAACCCACAAAACTGTACAGTATATATACACACACACACACACATATATATATATAATACATATACATATACACACACACACATATATATACATATATATATACACATAAATATATACTTATAGATATATATACATATATATATAGATAGATATATAAGAATTATCACAACCCACACCTTTTGCAACCATCATAACATACAAAAAATAGAAGCTAACCTCCGACCACCTTTACAGAAATTCCATAGCTAAGGTGGGTTGCAATAGTTCTGTGTTTATTTTTTGTAGGCCGTGGAGAAAGAACGGGGAGAAGAGAAAGTAAGCGGGAACAGGTGTAATTGAAGGAAGTGGGAAGAGGTGCATATTGGAAAAACCATTCGTCGAGTATTTCTAAAACAATTTATGTTATTTTTGAAAGGGGATTGTTGATTTTTGTTTGTAGCTTAGTCTAAATTGTTTGGTTTATGGTTTACACATAGCCACCATTGGTGGAAGGAAATACTATTTCTTTATTGTACTTTGTGTGTTGAATTCCCTCCACCCGCCTTCGTAGAGGCTACACAAAGTTTAATCCAGCTTGCACGCTCATAAAATCTTACCCTCATTGCTCATGGCTCCCATATCAGGTATAGCAACAGAATCACACCAAACAATGCCTTATTGAATTTTTTTGAGACATTCATTTTGTTCCTTGAGGCGTTAAACACCAGTTATTATTATGGCCATTGACAGTACATGCAAAGCATATATAGATAGACATATGTATAGACATATATATATATAGACATATATATATATAGACATATATATATATATAGACATATATATATGTAGATATATATAGTAGTTGTAACAATGGAGGGCAAGCCTCTATGAAGGTGCAAGTGTGTGTAACGGTAATGGTTGTGGTACATACATGCATACACACACACATACACATATATAGATATATGTTGAGAGGAACCAACAAAGATTCAATGAGGAATGAAAGTAAAAGTATACTCATTTCTCAACAACCTATATATGTGTATATATGTATATTTTTGTATGTATATATGTATATATATACATGTATATATGTATATATACATATATATGTATATGCATATATGTAAAGCCTGAATAGTGTTAGCAATGTAATTCCTCTATAGGCATGGCTACAAAGTTGAAGGAGTAAACAGAATCCCGTACCCAAAAAATTACAGTGTGAAGGCCATGTGAAGACACTATTTTTTTCTTAACAAAACCTGATTGAAAATTGAAACAATATGGGCTTGCCAACAACATTTTTTTTATTTTCTACATTTACGGTGTTGAATTTGTGTGTTTTCTACGGGCTTTTTTATCTAGATTACTCTTGAAACCAATATTGTTTCATTGTGTCAATTTTTTTTCAAAAGACTATATAGTTTCATGGGTTTTGGCAGGTAGGTCACTGTTGGCTATATTGTTTCATTTATGGCTTCCATTTTGTGTGAATGGTTGCAAAATAGTTAATCTAGTGTCCTTTTGGTGAATTTTGAAATAAAGATTTTTTCTATTTTGTGTGTTTTGGTATGTGGGTGACTGTTAGCAATATTGTTTCGTTTATAGTTTCATTTATATGCACATTAGTGCATACATTAAGTACAATACAAAGCAAGACCTATCTTTCATATCAAACATTATATACAATTGGATAAACAACAACTATCATCACAAACATTTCAAGCACACGTAAACTATACAACAACTAATCTTGATACCATCTAGCATTCAAGAGACCAAACATCCACACAGCATTTTCCCTCAATTGACTAGCTGAGAAGGCTACGAATTCAAAGCTTTTGTTGCCTATAATAATTACTTGCTTCAGACTACGCAATATATTATAGCCAACAAAAGGTTTGAACTCATAGCCTTCTCCTTCAGGAAAATGAGGGAAAATTCAATCTAGATGTTTTTTCTCTTGATAATTTTGATCAAGCTAGTTGCATATCGAGGTAAAAAATATGGTATACACATCTATTTAAAGATATAGAAGTCTCTACATAAATAAATATTTACATTTGTACATATATATGTGTGTGTGTGTGTGTGTGTGTGTGTGTGTGTCCTCTTGATTGATCCTTAAGGTGTTTATTCTAAGGTTTGATAGGGAAAATTTCCCCTCTTAACACCTTCTTATCCTAATCAAGCACCATATGAAGCATCCCTGCAACTAATTTTAATAAGAATTATATATTAAAGAAGACATTATTTAAAAATCGAGACCAAGCATTCAAATTTATTGTTTTGAGAAGATAGTTATTTATTTTTGTAGTGCCCCTCCAGTCATTACTACTATGGGTTTAGAATTGTATATGTTGTTGGACAATATCTTTACTATGATAGACCTTGATATTTGTTATTGTCTTATGATCGCTGGCTTTAGAGTGATGTGGATGTTATACTGTGATGAGATGATGCACTATATGGATGTTATGTTTTATGTTATGCTTTTGATTAGCATAGTTGGTAATATTGATATATGTTTATCAGTGGATTAATGATGCTTTAATTTCGTAAGTCTTGATGTGACTGTATTGGTGAAGGGGACGAGATTACATCACTCACATGCGATCGCTCTGTGATTCTGTGATTTCTCTTCATGGTGTGATTGTTATGTTTATCCATGTACGACATTCGTTTTGATTACAGGATTGCAAGTACAAGACATCGTCTCCACCTGGCTTCATAGGTTTGAGTGTGTCCATATCCCAATGGTATTGTTGATTGGGAGATAGTAATGGGGTTCCCTTGTCAAACCACAACCCTGTCATAGTGTGTCGTCAGTTTGTGTCTGGTATGTTGTTGGGTCATGTCATTTTTAATGTTTTGATAATTTATTATCGGTAGGAAGTATATGTGAAGATTAATGATTGTATTTTTTAAATGTTATTTATTTATTTTAGATTAAAGTTGTTAAAAACTTTTAATTTAACTTAATTAACTAAATTTAATTAATTTGGTAAAGTAATTTAATCTTTGTAATTAAATTTATTTATTAAGTAAATAATTTAATTAAATAAATTTAGTTGTGGAGTAAATAAATTAATCTATTAAATCTATTAAGTGAATAGTTTAATTGTATTTGTAAAGTGCATAAAGTAAATGATTTAAATTTATTTTGAAATTTAAATTTTGTTTTAAAGTATTAAAATGCAAAATGTCTTGTAAATGCAAAAAAAAAAAATCTATGGTGGTTGAAAGGGAGATTTTTGTGAAATGTTGACTAAGTGTTGAGGATAGGATTGGAGATATTTATTCTTTTTGGAAAAAGTTGACGAAAAATTTGGGAAAGATTTATGAGAGATTTTTTTGGGATATTTCTTGGAGAATTTGCTGTGAAGAACGGAGGAAGGTTTTTCTGGTTTTTCATACATTTTGGATTTGGTAGTGAAGATTTTGGAAGGATTCTGGAAAAATTGGAATTGTCAGGAAGCTCAACACCAGTTCTCATCTTCCTCAAGCTTCAAAACAGGTTCCTTTAATGGTTTTATTTTGTTTAGATGCTTTGATTTTAATTCTTAAGAAGTTTTAAAACTTGCTCGAATTCTTGAAAACCTCTATAGAAAAATGGAGAAAATCTCATATTTTCTATAGAGAAAACAAAATGAAAACAACAAAATTTCTTTTTGCAAATCAAATTTTAACAGTAGAGAAGTGGAAGGGAAAACAACATAAATTTTTTTGTAAATCTCTATTTAAATTGTGGAAATTGAGTTCCTCTGTAAAATTTGGGGAAAATTAATACCTTTGTTATTTTGTCAAATTTTCCTGTAGAAAACTTCAATTTTTTTTATATACATTTACCCTTTTAAGCAATTGTATTTGTATATAAAAAAAAAAAAATCATATAATCTCATGCTGATGAGATTTTGTGTCTAAGAAATCAAAATTTTAAAAACAAAAAAAATTATTCCCAAGCATTGGAACAAGGGAATTTTTAAAAAAATGGAGTTGGGGGTAGGGGGGAAGGTGGGGCGGGTGCGGGCGGGTGACTGCCCCCACAGCGCCCCCATAGAGGAGGCGTTGCTGCCAACACAACGACGTACCTCCCCCATGGGAGGGTTGTGTGAGCAGCAGCCCCTGGCCACAACCATGGCTATTGTGTGCGCCTGGCTGTGGTTGGGGTTTGTCTTCATATAAATTTTAATTAATTTTTTTTAATGTATATATTATATAATACATAATATGTATATTAAATATTAAATATAATATGTATATTAAATATTAAATATAATATGTAAATTATATATTTTTAAAAAATTTATTTATATTTATATATTTTATAAATTTTAGAATTATATATATATAAATTTAACTATATTTTATTTGCAAATTTAATTTGTAAATCATGGATTATGTATAAATGATTAGATAAAAATATTTTTATTAAACATAGGAAATGAGAATTAAATTTATGTTCAAATGTATATTTATTTAAGAATAATATTTTTTTTTAGTGTATGTAAGTAGAATTGGACAAGTTATGGTAAAAGATTTTATTTAAAAATTTGATTATGATCATTTTGTGTAATTAAGGAAAATGGATAATGTGCACATGGTTAAATAAATGAAAATTAAAATATGAGAAATGGATGTTAAATTTATATAGAAACACATTCTTATTTAAATGAATATTAATTAATAGAGATGCATGTCTATGTCCAAGTAGCTATTTTATAATGAAATTATTTTAATGGAGAAATGAGATTTTTATATTTAAATATTAATGAGAAACCGAAGTAAACCTTTACATTTAAATTTATTATTGTTTGTCAAATACACAAGTAGTTATTAAATAAGGGAATTATTTTAAGGGAAATGGTTATTCGTTTTAGATGAAAAGAAATTTTTAAGGAAGCAATTTTTATTTATATTTCTTATTAGTCGCAAACAAATTTATGATAAGATTAGTTATGTTGATGTGATGTATTGAGGAATTATAGAGTTAAGCAATTGGTTATGATTGTTCTTATTCTATGAATAAAATTTGTCTTGATCTAGAAATAATTGAGCAAAGTATTATTGTTTACATCGGATTTGGGAAATCCAAATATTAGATGTTTTATTTGCCTAATTTGCTTTTAAATTGTGTTTCTTCTATTATGTATGTTGTGGTATTTTACCTTGGGTATTTGCAAACAATGTAATGGTGAATTATTTGGATTTAGGAAATCCTAAGGTTAGATTATTATGTTGCTTGAAAATTGGTCTTTTTAAGTTATGTTCTCTCTTATTCTCATTGTTGGTAAAATTGAGTTATTTGTTTATGTAAGACTTCTAGATGTGTTTTCTTGAGACGGAGATTGTAACTTATGTTGGTTTAGCTTTGAAATAACTTTGGTAGTACACGTGGTATTTTATCATGTATGGTCACCTAATTCTACGAACAGGTTGTGTTGTACATTGTTATTAAGATAGTATTTGCATTTAGGTTATGTACACCTAGTTTACCCTATGTTAGTGGAATTGATACCTTAGGTTGTTAATAGGGGAGTGGCTTTTCATGAGGGCCTACACACAAAGTGGCGTTAGGGTAACTCATGCAAAGTTAGTTTAATCAGTGAAAATTAAATAAATATGTTAGGGAAAAGGGGTAAGTGCATGCAAGCACCAGTTGTTATTTTTATAATGAAGTGATTTTATTAGTAAGATTGGGATTTGTTTTATCTATATTTGTGGATTTGGAAATTGAAATTTTGTTTTAATTGTTATGGATTTACTAAATGGAATTATTTTTAAATGGTGCATTTTAATAGGGGAAATTGATTGTAATGGGTTTAGGAGATCTGAATGATAGCATTTGTTAATTGCATGGTGTTGTGTTTATTAAAGCATGTGTTTTATGTAATTGTGTACTGGGGGGAAAGTAATTATTATTACGAGAATCTAAGTCTTCCAGAGTTGTAATTCATGAAAAGGGGTTGTTGTAACTTTAGTTCACCCTTTGATATTTCTTGGGTAGTGCACATATTGGGTTTCAATATTGGACATCCATAGAGATGTGTTACCTTTTGAGGTGTATTGGCTATTGTTGTCAGTTTTTTAGTGCATTGTCTACCCTTGGCATGTAGTTTGAGTTATGTGTTGTTGATAGGGGAGTGGCTTCAACGAGGGCCAGGACACAAAGTGGTCCTAGGACAACTCATGTGGAAGTCAATATAATCAAGTGAGAATTAAATAATCTATTAGTT
The DNA here is from genome assembly GCA_007258455.2 of Sequoia sempervirens. NCBI lineage: Eukaryota > Viridiplantae > Streptophyta > Pinopsida > Cupressales > Cupressaceae > Sequoia > Sequoia sempervirens. The sequence goes on from VDFB02070323.1 coordinate 136,865, forward strand.
TAACACATTTAACAAGATAATTAGCCTCATTGGCTCAAGGGCTTGTATGAGACTTGAGATGAGTCAAGAAGGCCTGGAATGGCTAGATCATTATCTTGTCTTCTTGAAAGATAACTAATTCCACACTGGTGTGCATGTGGGGCTTGAATCATGAGAGGCTACCAGGATAACCCTAGAGGGGGGCTGAGACCTAGGAAGATCTCCTTTGGACAACCAATGCAACCTTTGTGATGACATTCCTCCTATGACAACAGTCAGTTTATTTGTATTGTGTTTATAATTGATTCAGTGATTCTGGCAGCATTGTAACCATTTTGTAAGTTTTGTACTTGTGTGGTTTATTATTGTTTTTCCTATGTATTGAGGTTGTAGGTTTTTCCTAGGTATCTCTTTTACTATCTCCTAGCACGGGGGTTGGTCCTTTAGGTATGACATGGTTGGGTGGAACGTGCACCTTACACCATTGGGTCCCTAGTTCTTGTTCGTGATTATGAGTACTTCATGATTGGTAAGCTCGTGTGTACTAGTGAATTTGTAATTCTTTCATGTTCTCTCTTGTATCTGTTGGATACCTTGTAATTTATAATTGTATCACTCCTCAATTGTATTCGAGGAGAATCTTTGTAATTTGTAATTGTAACATTTTTGTATAAACTATCTCATTTGGAAATGAGTGATGTAATTGAATATTGAATGGATGCAATGTATAAATGGATTGTTATTGTACTTTAAATTTCATGTGATGTAACTTTTGTTTAGTAACTTTTGTTAGTAATGGGGTTTGTAAGTATAAATGGATCTTTAATTCTTGAGTTTTAAATATAAGTTATGTTTAGTAACTTTTGTTAGTAATGGGGTTTGTAAGTAAGCGTCGTCACACACCTTGGAGAATGTATGTGTTAGTGTAGTTTACATTACTTGTTTAATTACACTTTAAAAATAAAAATAAAAAAATTGTTCACTCCCGTTATATGTGTGACATTCTCTAGGGTTTCGTGGTGGGCGTTACAATTTTGAAAGAAATTTGTTATTTCTTTCATTATTGAAAAGGAATTCTTATAAAAATAGGCTTCATATTAAACATATCAAAGAACATTAGCTGCCACATACATGTGTTCAACACCTTTTTAAACCTATTAAAGAGATAGTTCAAATACTTTTTATAGGGTTGCACAAATGAAAACGAAATAACCTAGTCAGCACTAGACAAGGGTGTAATGGCCCACCACGTAACCTTAAAGAATGTTGCAATCACTATGAAAGTGAAATAATTTTTTTTTTTAAAAGTGTATTATTACATGTAACATGAACATCATTATTGCATGCATTTTCTAAGACACGCAAAAATGCACTACATGCAAATCCCATAAATAACAAAAGTAACTAAACATAACATGTGATTAACTTTCATAAATTTAAGAATATACATTCAATAACATTAATTTACAGCACATAAGGTATAAAATACAATAATGATTCATTCTACATCGCATTTGATATTACAATTACAATACTCATTTCCAAATGAGGTAGATCATACAAAAGTATAACATTTACAAGTTACAAGAATTCTCCTCGAATACAATTGAAGGTTGACACAACCAAGGTATCCAACTGATACAAATGAGACATAAGAGAGAGTACATATCCACACGTGAGCTCTCCAAACAAGAAATACCCATCGTCATGAATAAAAACTGGGGACCCAACGGTGTAAGTTGCACATTCCACCCAACCAAGTGGTACCCGTAGGCCCACCCCCCCTACTAGGAGATAGTAAAAAGGTTCCCTAGATATATCCTACAATCCCTAGACACAAGAAAAACCATAGAAAAAACTATACAAGTACAAACTTAACAGAATGGTTACATTTCTTCCATAACTAAAAGATCAAGTACAATAAATTCATAGAGATAATGTTATTATAGGTGGAGTGTCATCACTTTGTTGCATGGGTTACCCAGGTGAATCTTCCTAGGTTCTGGCCCCCATCAAAAGCCACTCCCCTAATAACAACATAAGGAAACTAATTCCACTAACTATGGGTAGACAAAGTGCACATATACCAACATCAAATACCAACTATATAACAATAGATGACACAACCCATTCATAAAATTAGGTGTCCCAACTAAAAAAGAACTCTGTGCACTACCCAAGTTAACTCAAAATGTTGAACCATCACAAAAACAACTCCCTCACAAAGAAATGATATCTGGAAAACTTATAAACCCATTTAACCCAAATTTCCCAATAAGAGTAAACACAACTTAAAAGCATTTTAGGAAAAATAAGAACCTAACATTAGGATTTCTTTAATCCAATTAAGTCACTAACAGATTGCATGAAATTAATCAATTAAATATAATTTTTGTTTACAATAATAAGGGAATTTAAAACTAATTGTTTAACTCCAATTTTCTCAATTACACAGTAATAATCATCAATTTCTCCAAAAAAATCATTTCATTATAAAATACTCTACTTGTGCATTTAAACATTTTAATAACACAATATCTATTTAAATATAAATCAACTCTCTACTAGTCCATGCATTTGCATGCTTTTATTAAAAATAAACTTTTAAAATGTATATATATTGAATATATACATTATTTTAAATATATTAAAATTAAATATAATTTCCAACATATATCAAAATATAAAAATTTATTTAAATAACAATTTCCTGAACATAATCCAAATATATATATATATATACTATATATATATATACTATATATATACTATATACTATATATATACTATATATTAAATATATATTTAATATATATTATATATATATTAAAATAAAAATTATAAAATAAAAAACACAATTTGAAAATATTTTAAGGAAGGGCAGATGAAGTTTATGGTACAGTGGGGCTATTTACACATAGTCATACCCCCACTTGGGCCATGACTGTGTAGGCAGCCTGGGCACTGCCTGTGAAGGCAGCATCAGTTGCCTCCACAGTCATTACCCCTATGGGGCCGACTGTGGGGGTAGCCCACAAACGCCTTCCCTAAAATTTTCATACTTGTAAAATTTATTCAAAGTAACTTGCGATTTATGAAAAAGAAATGAAATTGTCATACGTCTTTATAGACTTTTTTTTAATATAAATTTATTTCAAGAAATTCTATAGTATAAACCCAGAATTGATTTATGTATATATATTTGTATATGTATGTATATATGTTAGGACATATATATATACATATATAAATTTATCAATGAATACTATAGTTGGGAAAATTTTCCCAATTCTTTTCTATTGGAAAATATTTACCAGAGATTTTCATTTTTCCAGACAAATAAAATAAATTGGGGAAAACAAAACAAAATGATAATTTTCTATAGAAAACTTCAAGACGTTTCAATTTCTTAGTTTAACCAAAGGATTTCATTTGCAAATCCATAGAGCTTTTCTTTGGTTTTCTTTAGTTTTCTTTTGGAAATTTTCTATTATTTAACAATAGTTTTCTGTGAGGCTCTCTGATTTTACTGTAAAATTTTCTACATAAGCACAAAATCTTCACAATAATTTACACATAGAGGCTATCAATAATTTTTTCTACAGAGAAGCTTTCAATATATTTTTCTACATAAGCTTTAATCAAATCCTCTTCTACATCCAATCTCTCAATTTAACAAATTTAACAAAGCTTCTACTACATTAAATTTTATATAGGCAATCTTTTCAAATCAACAAAATAAATAAATATAAATAAATAACAAAGGAACCTATTTTTCTGAAGCTTGAAGAATTGAAGGTTGGAGCAAAGTTTCCCCTTCAGAGTTCAATTTCCAAAGCCCTTTCCAACATCTCCACTTCCAGAAAGATGCAAAATACTGAGCCAAAAATATTCTCGAGAACCTCTTCCAAATTTTTTAACCAAAAACCCCAAAAACAATTTTCCAGCCAATTTCCTCTTTCTTCTTCTTTCCATGAAGTGACTTCTTTCCTTTCACAGTTATGGCCAATATTATCCTTGAGAATAATTTTTCAACAAGAGTTTTCAATTCCATTTTACTCACACATGGCTATTCTAAAATATCTTTTAACTAACTTTCAGATATTTTCTTTTGATAATTATAAAGAATTTATGCTATTTAATTAATTTAAAAATTCAAAAATTAATATCATTTACTTTCTACAAATTAAAATTCCAATTCACATAATAGCATCTAAACTATATTTAATCTTTTAACTTAATAAGTAAATTTAATCAATTAATTTATTTACTTAATAAAATACATTTAATCATAAGGAATAAATTATTTTACCAAATAAATTAATTTAATTAATTAAATAAAATAAAAAGCTTTTAAAAACATTATTTAAAATTAATTAAATAAGCACTAAATCATTAAGAACATTAATCTAACATTAATTTCATAAAATAAACCTTGCATAAATAAATAACAATTGACAAGGCAAACGTAAACATGACAACCAAACATACCAGACATAAATTGATGACACACTGTAACTAGGTTTGTGGCTAGACTAGGAAAAACCTCGTTACTATCTCTCAATAAACAATATTGTGGTACCCCTCCATTTTGTTATGTTTTTTCTTGTCAGCTCAGATACTTTGTTAGAATTTATTTTATGTTATTATTATTCTATCACTGACAGTGGAGTGATGATAGATTATATTGATGTGATCACACATTATATGCATGGTGGTTATATTTTATATGCTTTATGTTTGCATAGATGCTTAGTTGTGATTTCATTGCTATATATGATTATTGTAGTTTAATTGATATATTATCTCGTTCATTGATGTGACATTGTATTGGTGAAGAGAATGGTATTACATCACTCGCTAGCGAGTGCCCTGTGATTTCCGCGATTCTCTCTTCACGGTGTGTATGAATTACTATCTATATACATGTAAGACATTTGCTTGTTTGTAGGATTGCAAGTACAGGACATTAGCTTCACCTAGTTTCATAGGTTTGAGTGTGTCCACTACTCAACAGTAATATTGGGAGATAGTAATGAGCTACCTAGTCATAACTTTACCCTAGTACAGTGTGTCGTCAGTTTGAGTTTTGGTATTAGCCTTATCATTGTTGTTCTGGTTATTTTATTATTGTGCAAGTTTAATTTTGTAGATTAAATATGTATTTGATTTAAATATTTAATTACTTGAATTATTGTTGTGAAGGCTTTAGAATAAATAATTGAATTAATTTAATTTAGTTATGTTGTTGAGTAATTTTTATTATTAAAAATAAATGGTAATTAAATAAGTAAGAGTATTTAAACTGGTTGCAATTAGTAAATTGTTTTATTTTATTTAAATGCATGTGGTTGGAAAATATCTGGGTTGTTGAGGGAAAAGATATTTTGATTGGGATAACTGTGAGTTAGAAATTTGTTATCTTATTGTTTTGAATTGATTCTCAAAGAAAAGATTGGGAAAAAGGGAAGAAATTGTTTCATGAGAGGAGTTTTTGGTTTTGGTTGAAAAGATTTGCTAAGGAAATTGTGGATCTCTCTGAGGATTTTGTTTTAGGATTTTGCTATAGAATTCTTGGCTGTGTATTGTTGTGTATGGTTGTGTTTTCTAGAAAGAGGCAATAGCACTGGAGGAAGCTTTGGCTACATTGGAAAATTGAAGCTACAGAGAAGCTCGACAACATTTCTTGAGGCAACAGTTCTTCTGGAACAGGTTCCTTTATTGTTTTTGTGAATTTTGAATTGAAAAGTTGTTTATATTACTGTAATGCAATTTGGAAAAGGATAGGAAAATATTTTCAATACTATAGAAGTACTTGTTTCTTTATTTTTAGAAGGTTTCCTGAAGGAGGAACCTCTATAGAAAATAATTAAAAATCTTCTGTGTAGTTTATTCATTTGAAATAGATTGATACAAAAGAAATTCTAAATCTCTGTTGAAAAACAATATTCTGTTTGGTTTCCCTATTCCTTTTAATTGTTGGGAAAATAAAATCTTTGAGTTTCCATGTAAAAACTTCTTCTATTCAATTTATTTGCTCAATTTGAATCAATGTTGAATTTATATATATATATACACATATATATTGAAATATATATGTATACATACACACACACACAGATATATATATATATATATATATATATATATATATATATATATATATATATATATATATATATATATATATATATATATGATGAGTTTAAGTTATTTTAAAACAACGTGAAATTTTATTGGGAAGGAATTCAAAATGGAGTAAATGCAGTATCATGTGATAGATTTTTTTTTAAAAAATTGATGATAATGTTTTGGGGCCAAGGGTTTGGAACCCCAATCTCCCCACGAGGCATGCACTATTGTGTGCGGCTCCCCACATCCATGTGGTGTTGCCCAAAGCAAGTGATGAACCCCTGTGTGGGATTGTTGCTGACCAAGGCTACATCCCTATGCGTCATTATTTTCATGCTTTTTTTTATTGTTGTTAGGGGTTGAAATATATATATATATATATATATATATATATATATATATATATATATATATATATATATATATATATATATATATACTATATATATATATATATATATATATATATATATATATATATTATATATGATATATAAATATTATACATATCATTATATATATATATATTATATATAATATATGACTATAATTTTATGTATATTAAATAATATATTTATTATGTATATGTATAATTGTATATATATTATATATATATATATAAATATATTTATTTAAATTGTTTTTTTTTAAGTTAGTAAATTATTTTTTTTAAGAAATATTAAAGGGGTAAGTGCATGCAAGCACCAGTTGTTATTTTATAATGAAGTGATTTTATTAGTAAGATTGGGATTTGTTTTATCTATATTTGTGGATTTGGAAACTGAACTTTTTTTTAATCGTTATGGATTTACTAAATGGAATTATATTTAAATGGTTTATTTTAATAGGAAAAATTGATTGTAATGGATTTAGGAGATCCGAATGATAGAATTTGTTAATTGCTTGGTGTTGTGTTTATTAAAGCACATGTTTTCTGTAATTGATTGGTGTTGTGTTTATTAAAGCATGTGTTTTCTGTAATTATGTACTAGGGGGAAAGTAATTGTTATTACAAGAATCTAAGTCTTCCAAAGTTGTAATTTGTGAAAAGGGGTTGTTGTAACTTTAGTTCACCTTTTGAGATTTCTTGGGTAGTGCACATATTGGGTTTTAGTATTGGACATCCGTAGAGATGTGTTACCTTTTGAGGTGTATTGGTTATTATTGTCAGTTTTTAGTGCACTGTCTACCCTTGGCATGTAGTTTGAGTTATGTGTTGTCGATAGGGGAGTGGCTTTCACCAAGTTGGGAAATAAAGTGGTCCCAGGAAAACTCGTGTGGAATTCAGTATAATCAAGTGGGAATTAAATAATCTATTAGCTTAACACATTTAACAACATAATTATCCTCGCTCATTGGCTCAAGGGATTGTATGAGACTTGAGATAAGTCAGGAAGGCCTGGAATGGCTAGATCGTTATCTTGTCTTATTGATAGATAACTGATTCTGCACTGGTGTGCATGTGGGGAAAGAATCGTGAGAGGTTACTAGGATAACCCTAGAGGGGGGTCAGGACCTAGGAAGATCTCCTTTGTACAACCAATGCAACCTTTGTGATGGCATTCCTCATATTACAATAGTCAGTTTATTTGTATTGTGTTTATAATTGATTCTGTGATTCTAGAAGCAATGTGACCATTGTCCTTGTTACTTGTACTATGATTATTTTGTATATGGCTTGTGTCTAGAGGTAGTAGGATTTCCTTGGTTACCTTTTACTATCTTCTAGCATGGGGGTTGGGCCTAGGACTACCATATGGTTGGGTGGCGTGCACCTTACACTATTGAGTTTCTCTTCTTGTTCATGATGGGGCAATATTCTTGTTTGAGGAGCTCGTGTGGTTCTTTGGAGTTGTTCTTCTCCTTCTTCATTGTAATTTTGGATCATTATGTATAATTGTAGTACCTCATTTGTATCGAGGTGAACCTTGTGATGTAATTGTAATAATATTTATGATCTATTGATTATTGGATTTAATGGTGTATTGGATGTTATGTGGTGTTGTATCTGTGGTAATATGTTCAATACATTTCTATGTGTTAGATTTATTTTGCAATGGTTTAATGCTTTGTTGTATACTGTATCTTTAGTTTAATATTCATATGCTATGGTTGGTTTAAATTATGTAAGTAATGGGTCTACATGTAGACGCATTGCATGGCCTAGAGGATGTATGTGGTTAGAGTGGGATACTTTACTCGTCTTGTTATACTTTAAAAAAAAAAAATTGTTGGGCTTCCACAGTGTTGCATCATCCTGTAGGTTGTCAGATGGGGTTTTACACTTGGTATCAGAGCCCATGTTTAAACATTGGGTACTCTAGGTTAATGTTGGAACCATTAAGTTTTTTGTGTAGGATTTAAGTTTTATATCTTGTCTTATGTGGTGTGTTTGTGCGGGATCATGCCACCTAAGAGAGGTCGAGGTCATGGTCATGGCTATGGAGGTAGACACGGGGGTAGTCAGTAGAACTCACCTCTGCATGTTTCTCATGATTCTGACCTTGAGGAGCAATGGGATTTTTAGAACATTCCGGGAGGCAATATTCAGGATCCAAATCCACCAGGGATCGAGGGCGCACAGTTGCGTTAGTTATTGGAGGAGACTCTTGCCCATATTGGGCCAAGGTAGGAGGTAGATCAGATAGTTGTTAGAAAGAGTGATGCACCAGCTCAGTCAGATGTAGTTGTAGCTACACATATGAGGGATTTACTTAGGGTTAGACCCCCCATATTTGATGGATCAGGCAGGGGTTTAGAGACAAAGACCTAGCTGATTGGCCTAAACAGATGCTTTGCTATGCACCCATATGGAAGCAATACTAGAGCCAGATGTGTGATTATGCACCTGATAGGATTTTCCTCCACATGGTGGAGATTGGAGGAGCAAAAGCTCTATATTGATATTGGTACCAAGTGGGAGATGTTCCTTGAGAGGTTCCATGCTAGATTCCTCTCAAATCATTGCTGACAGTGCCGTGGGGATGAGTTCCATACTCTACAGTAGATGACTATGTTAGTGGAGTTGTACGAGCATCATTTTTATGAGCTCAAATAGTATGCAGGCATAGGTGACGATGAGGGCATGTTGGTGCAACACTTTCTTAGGGGCTTAAATGTCTGAATCAGTGGAGGTGTGTGGGTTTTCGAACACAAGACCATGGAGATGGCGATAGATAAGGCCAGACTTATTGAGGAGAATTTGGCGATGGCCTTAGGTGGTCATGTTGGAGTATAGGTGGGTAGCACTTCAGCCACAGGGACTAGTGCATGCACTGGATAGCTGCTGGGAGCTGGTCCACGCAGGGCACAAAAAACACCAGTACAAAGTGGACAATACCTGAACTCTCATGGAAAACAAAAGGATTTTCCACCTAGAAAGAGTGACAGTTATCAGTCAGGGGGTGACCGTAACTAGGGATGTGCCAAAAGATTCAGTGATACTTAGCCAGTGTAGAGTTCTCAGTCTACCTATAGGGGTAGTGTTCAATAGTCCAGTGCACCATTTGGAGGTAGTTTCCCATGGTCTAGTGTACCTTCAGGTGATAGAGACTTCAATAGAGGTACTGGTTGTTTCGCTTGTGGCCAGTAGGGTCACATAGCACGACAATGTACTAATAAGGACACATCTGGATATACTCAGAGGCCAGCGGCTTCGGAGCTGATCGTAGGTGATGTTGGTAGATCACATAGGGTGTTTACCATGGTGGATAACCACCAAGCTAAGCACCAAGGTGTTGTTGGTGAGGTTTCTGGTGGAGGACAGGTATCCTTCTTTGGGAATCATGCACATCCTTTAGCATCAGGAGTTGATCCTCAGGGGTCGAGATACTGATACTTCTACTACATGGGAAGATTTTACCAAGATGAAGAGAGCTCTACCCTTACTTGTTCACAAGCTTCCAGGAGTAAGCCTAATCCTAGGGGGGAGGATGTGACACCCCTCCGTTTTGTTATGTTTTTTCTTGTTAGCTCAGATACTTTGTTAGACTTTATTTTATGTTATTGTTATTCTATCGCTGACAGTGGAGCAATGATAGACTATATTGATGTGATGACACATTATATGCATGGTGATAATGGTTAATATGCTTTACGTTTGCATAGATGCTTAGTTGTGATGACATTTCTATATATGTTTATTGTAGTTTAATTGATACATTATCTCATCAGTTGATGTGACATTATATATGTGAAGAGAACAATATTGCATCACTCACTTGCAAGTGCCCTTTGATTTTCGTGATTCTCTCTTCACGGTGTGTATGAATTACTATCTATATACATGTATGATATTTTCTTGTTTGCAGGATTGCAGGTACAAGACATTAGCTTCACTTGGTTTCTGTAGTGCCCCTCCGTTGTGACCTTTCTGGATTTTGTGTAAGTGTTTAATTGTGTTATTGTTGTTTTGTGTGACTAGTTTATGTAGTTATCATAATATTTGATGGAAATTGTACTCAATTAAATTAAATAGCTTTGAGTAAATAAAACTAGAAATAAAGATGAAAATTCAATAAATTAGTTTTATAAAATATTAAGTAAAGAGTTATTAATAAATAAATAAACTAATTGTTTTGAAAAAGTATTCTTTAATGATATTCGATAATAATTAATAATTTATTAGTTGTTCAAAGATCATTATTATAATAAGGAATTTAAATAGATAGGAAGCTGAAGTATCTTAAACAAGGAAAGCTGGAAAGAAACGATACCTTTAGAGCATTTGGAAGTTGAAGAGAACTGGTGAATATGTAAAATAAATAATAACTTTATTTAGCTTATGGGGGGAGGGAGGCAACTAGTGTGGGGAGATTGATGGTGGTAATCGAAAAAAATTTGGGAAATCCTTGAAACAGTGGGCTTGACAAGATGGGAAGCTAAAACTCGACACCAAGTTCATAGCCGTGCCAATTGATTTCATCCAGGTTTTTCGTTACCTATACTTTAATTCTGTTTTGGGAAAAATGTATTAGCATTTTGTGAATTGCCTCTTGTAGCAAGAAAACTTTCGTTGTGTTTTCCATTTGTTAGAATTTTGTTTGAAATTGATATCCTGAGAAGATAATATTGTTCATATGCTAGTCATTACACTTTGGTGCATCTTCCATCCATAATCTGTTGTAGCTTCCAATCCTTATTGTATACAGTTTCCAAGGTATACGCTTAAGTCTTCAATATTATGTCAATCTGAATGCTTTCTTAATTTCTTTCACCTTGGCCAACGCAAGGAAGGTAAGGCTTCTAGATTTGGTTCATCAATTTGTTCCTCGTAGAAATCACCCTCTAGTTGGATGTTATGCGTCGGCTTAGATATCTCAGGAGTCATGAGGGTTATTGACTAACCTATCCCTTTGGATTTCAAACAATTCAATGCATAGAGACCGAATCCCTGAATCTGTCCTTCCAACGACCGGTTTTAGATTCTAGGATGGCGAACTGTCAAGGGGCGACGCTCCCTTTCTCACCTATAGGTTATGTTTAATACATTGCTATGCATTATTATCGCTGTTAAATTTTAAGTTGGGCATATTGTTTGTGGCTGTCAAAACTGAAGGAAAATGGCTTCTCACGTTTTTGCAACCGTAACCATCTCAAACTTGGAGGAATCTTGGTTCGTGTGTCTTCTCTGATGCCGTCAATGAGCAGATTGTTCAAGTGAAGAAATTGAGGACCAATGTGCAGATTATTTAATTCTCTTGGTCTGTGCAATGTTTCAAGCCTTTGCGAATTACCTCCGTTCAGTCGAAGCTGAGAGAAATTGATGTTATTGGATATAGTGTTTAGATGAGCTCCTTCACATAGTCTAGTAATCTAAATTTACATAATCTCTTGGATACCATTGGTAACCTATCACAGCTGTAGTGTTTAGACTTTGGATCATGTATAAATTTAAATAGTCTCCCTGAAACCATTGGCAACCCATCACAGCTGCAACTCTTAGACTTGCATTGGGGTAGTAAATTAAATAATTTCTCTGATATTATTTGTCAAAACTGTCTCAGCTGCGTACCTGATCATAATAGGAAGTTTTCAGGTTTAAATGATTTCTCTGATTTTAATAATCAACCGGTCTCTGTTGCGGCTTAGTTTAGTGACATCATCAATAATGTTAACATAAACAGAATGGTTAACAAATGGATATCTTTTCAAATTCTGACGTCACGTTATATCATTGTCTGCATAATAATTTATTATTATCCACCTGTTTAAGATAATAGGATTCATATGCAGTGATCTAAGAATAGTATAGTACTATAGTCATAATATATATATAGGTAATAATCTGGTAGAAGGCTTTTCAAACAATAACCTGTTCTTCATATATATATAAATGAATAACAAAAAGGTTCTCATTTCTCACTTTAGTTATATTGGAGTGAATATTGTATTTATGTTGTGTATGTACAATTGATTAAATTTGTTTTGTAACAAAGTGATTCCTAGATCAATAAATGAGAAATTCGAATAGCAAGGAAGATAAATTAACTTAGTATATTTAGGTGTCTTTTTGGTAGTTCTTGGAATCATGGTGCCTCTTGGCTTTAGGTGAATTATGTGGAATTAAGAGGTTGAATGTTATATGCATATAGCTATAGGGAAAGGAGTCATTATTGTGATAAATGTGTAGTGAGATAGATATTAAAATATGTCTCTTTGTTTTCTTTAAATGGACTTGAATGATGTCTCAATAATAGAAGAGATAGGATATAAAGGAACCTTAAATACTAGTTTAATGTTATCACTTTTTGTAGTTTAGAAGAAAGAGAATGATTAAATAGTTTAGATGATTAATTGAATAATATTAAGGAAGTTTTTGAATTATATCATCGTAAAGTTATTAACTTGTTTTATATAAAGGGATTAAGTAATCTTGACAATAGGAGAGTGATAGAATTAGGAATGGAGATTGTTGTATAATTTGTAAATTGGACCATATTTGTTTTAATTTTGTGTTTGGAAGAGTATACTTGTGATTAGTGTCTTATGGCTTAAAAACATTAGGTTTTATCTTCACTTCGCAATATTGTGCTATCCTTAAATGTTGGAAATGATTGATCTTTAAAATAATGTTCCTTTTAGATTGTTTCAAGTTACCTCTTTTTGAATGCATGGTTATATTGTAATTGAATGTGTGGTTTTATGGATTGTTTTGATAGACCCTTTCAATGTGACTTTTCGTGAGTTGATTTTGAGTTGGAGATTTTCTCTTATTTAATTTATGTTGCTATTCGTTGGGAACCCTTATGTTTTCTTTTGTTCTTTACCCTAAGTGGTAGATTGGTTAATGTTATCATTATCATGATTGATGGTTCTGCTTGAGTTGTTATTGAATCAAATTGAAAAAAGTTCTTTGAGTTATGGGTTTTCCGAGAGAAGAAAATAGAGGTATCCCTTGGATTTCCAATTTAGTTGTATCGAAGTTGTTGATGTTGTTTGAATGGAGTTGTTGATCTTATTTTGATGTATTCTCTCATTATTTTTGAATTGAAAATAGTTCTTGTGGCCTTGCTATAATTGTTGTCATTGTCATGTTGTTGTCCTTCTGAAGGTGATTTACGTACCACTGTAAGGGGGTTTCTTGTGAGGAGAAAATTGAGGTCTCCCGTAGAATGCCTAGTTGGTGGCTTTTGGTTTTATTAAGTGATTTTGTTGAATTAAAGGTTGATTTTCTTTTACGTTGCCCTATTTGAGGTGACACCATTTTTGATTTGTGGATGGGTCTTGATGATTCTTCCCTTTTTATGGCTTTTCTGATTTACTCTCATGATTGATGAAATTTTATCCTTGTGTTGGAATTATTGGAGAAATACTCATGTTGCTTCACTTTACCCTCATTTGTGGGTTTTCATTCTTTTGGCTTCCAGAGGCTTGAGATGATTGATAACGGATGTTCTCTCTCTTTATGTGCCCTTGATGTGGCAAGTGTTTTGGTTTCATGATTTTAAAAGGGTTGTACGAGAATTGTTGAGACTTGGATATTGTATTTATAGCGAGATGGGTAATGCCTCGCATGTTTCTCAGTTGTGATCTAATATTCTTATTTTAATGGTACAACCCTTGGTTTCTTGGTTTTTATGTTGTTGGGTCTCTAGGGAGAGTGGCTCCTCATGGGGGCCGGCGCCCCATTGAAGGGGAAGGGCTCAGGATAACCCACGAATGAGTTGGTAATCAAGTGAAAACCTAATAATTAATTTAGGAGGGTTGGGTAGTAACATCATAATAAGATTTAAAAAAAGATTGAATGCCTCATTTTCATTAGTGCTTCCGTAGACTAATGGAAGGCTAAGAAGGCCGTGGTTGGCAAGGTCGTAACCTCGTCCTCATGAGAGGTTATCGGCTCCGCATGAGCTACCCTATGGTGCCAGCGCCTCAAGTAGGAGGAAGGGCCAGGATATCCATAGATGGGGGCTGGCGCCTCAGTTTGGAGGAAGGGCCAGGATAACCCATGTAGGGTATGCGATGACACTCTCCCCTAGTTGCCCATGTGTTTTACTTTATTGTGTTCCTCTGGAAGTAGGTTATGGGAGTTGGTTTAGATTGTTGTTTGAATTGATTTAAATTGATTTATGATTATTGTTTTAATACATCTTTAGTATGTTTTGCGGTCTTGTATGATCTCATTTATATTTGATTTACAATCTTGTATCTTATGATACTGTGATATGATGTTATTGTATTATTTGGAATTGTATTATGTTTATTAATTCAATTGGTTTGGAAGTGTTTCATGATCATCCTTTGGTTACTTGTTTACTGGTCATTGCTTTAATTTATGTGATGGGATTTATGATTTTAAGTTAGTATGTTGACTCTTGTAATCCTTGAGTTTGATGATACTTTTGTATGTTGAGTCTTGTGGTTCCCTGTTTGGATGTTCTTGGTTGTGGTCTCTTTCTTGTTAGCTCCTCAACATGGGGGGTGGGTCTTCGGAATCACATGGTCGGGTGGAACGTGCTAAGCACCCCATTGGGTCCCCAGTCGAGGATCGGGAGGTGTGGATTGGTGCTATTGCAGTGACTCTAGAGTTGTATCCGTCATGGAGCCAGTTTTCATCTATTCATTGTATCATGATTCTTGTTGTATGGTTTCCATGCATATTGGAAACACTTTTGTATCATTGTACTTCTTGAATATTGTATTGTAATGTAACATTAAACCTTATGTGGCTATTGGCAATTGTTATTCATTGTGTTAAGTTAATCATGTATATGTTGTATTTATGTACTCAGATGGTTTCTTATCAATGATTATTGTGTATACATTTGTTAATGTTTACTTTGTTATGAATTATATCTTTGGTTTTATTCTTTATTGTCGTTGTGTGGATCTCAATCTCGTAATGACTCTTTGTGTACCCCAAGGGATGTATGTGCTAATGAATCTTCTTAAATGAAATTCATGTTATGATTTAATGTGTATTACATGTATGTTATGTTTACTTTTAAAAAAAAAAAAATTGCTATAATTATTGTTTATTTGTCCTTTGGGGTTCGCACGACGGGGCGTTACAGTTTCACAGGTCTGAGCATGTCCACTACTCAAGAGTAATATTGGGAGATAGTAACGAGCTACCTAGTCATACCTTTTCCCTAGTATAGTGTGTCGACAATTTGAGTTTTGGTCTTAGCCTTATCATTGTTGTTCTGGGTATTTTATTATTGTGCAAATTTAATTTGGTAAATTAAATGTGTATTTGATTTAAATATTTAATTAATTGAATTATTATTGTGAAGGCTTTAGAATAAATAAATAAATTTAATTTAGTTATGTTGTTGAGTAATTTTTATTATTAAAAATAAATGGTAATTAAATAAATAAGAGTATTTAAATTGGTTGCAATTAGTAAATTGTTTTATTTTATTTAAATGCATGTGGTTGGAAAATATCTGGTTTGTTGAGGGAAAAGATATTTTCATTGGGATAACTGTGAGTTAGAAATTTGTTATCTTATTGTTGTGAATTGATTCTCAGAGAATAGATTGGGAAAAAGGGAATAAATTGTTTCACGAGAGGAGTTTTTGGTTTTGGTTGAAAGATTTGTTGAGGAAATTGTGGATCTCTTTGATGATTTTGTTTTAGGATTTTGCTATAGAATTCTTGGTTGTGTATTGTTGTGTATGGTTGTGTTTTCTAGAAAGAGGCAATAGCACTGGAGGAATCTTTGGCTACATTGGAAAATTAAAGCTACAAACAAGCTCGGCAACAGTTATTCTAGAATAGGTTCCTTTATTGTTTTTGTGAATTTTGAATTGAAAAGTTGTTTATATTACTGTAATGCAAATTGGAAAAGGATAGGAAAAGATTTTCAATACTATAGAAGTTCTTGTTTCTTTATTTTAAGAAGATTGCCTGAAGGAGGAACCTCTGTAGAAAACAACTAAAAATTCTTCTATGTAGTTTATTCATTTGAAATAGATTGATACAAAAGAAATTATAAATCTCTATAGAAAAGCAATATTCTATTTGGTTTCTCTATTCCTTTTAATTGTTGGGAAAATAAAATCTCTGAGTTTCCCTATAGAAAACTTCTTTTGTGCAATTTTTTTGCTCAATTTGAATCAATGTTGAACTTATTTATATATATATAAATGAGTTTAATTTATTTTAAAACACTGTGAAATTTTATTGGGAAGCGAATTTGAAAAATCATCATACTGCAGAATTTTGTAGTTGTAGATTTTTTTTAAAAAAATATGATAATGTTTTGGGCCAAGGGTTGGAAACCCCCAACCACACCCACACCAGGGGTGTGTTGTTGTGTGTAGCACTCCCCACATCCATGTGGGGTAAGTGTTGCCCACAGGCAGCAAACCCCTGCGTGGGAATGCCGCAGCTAAGGCTTCGTCCCTGTGCATGCGTATGTTTCATGCTTTGTTTTATTAATTGTTATGGGGTTCAAATATATATATATATTTATATTATATATATATATATATATATATATATATTATATATGATATATAAATATTATATATAATATGTATATATATTATATATAATATATGAATATTATTTTATGTATATTAAATAATATATTTATTATGTATATGTATAACTATATATATTTTATATATCTAATTATATATATATATATATATTTAAATTTTTTTATTTAATTTTTTTTAAAGTTAGTAAAAAAAAATTTTAAAGAATATTAAAGGGGTAAGTGCATGCAAGCACCCATTTTTATTTTATAATGAAGTGATTTAATTAGTAAGATTGGGATTTTTTTTTATCTATATTTGTGGATTTGGAAACTGAACTTTTGTTTTAATAATTATGGATTTACTAAATGGAATTATATTTAAATGGTGCATTTTAATAGGTTAAATTGATTGTAATGGATTTACAAGATCTAAATGATAGCATTTGTTAATTGCTCTGTGTTGTGTTTATTAAAGCACTTGTTTTCTATAATTATTTTCTATAATTTTGTACTTGTTTTATGTAATTGTGTTTATTAAAGTAATTGTTATTACGAGAATCTAAGTCTTCCAGAGTTGTAATTTGTGAAAAAGGGGTTGTTGTAACTTTAGTTCACCCTTTGAGATTTCTTGGGTAGTGCACATATTGGGTTTCAGTATTGGAAATCCGTAGAGATGTGTTACCTTTTGAGGTGTATTGGTTATTGTTGTCAGTTTTTAGTGCATTGTCTACCCTTTGCATGTAGTTTGAGTTATGTGTTTTTGATAGGGGAATGGCTTTCAGCGAGGGTCAAGACACAAAGTGGTCCCAAGACAACTCATGTGGAAGTCAGTATAATCAAGTGGGAATTAAATAATCTATTAGCTTAACATGTTTAACAAGATAATTAGCCTCGCTCATTGGCTCAAGGGCTTGTATGAGACTTGAGATGAGTCAAGAAGGCCTGGAATGACTAGATAGTTATCTTGTCTTCTTGAAAGATAACCGATTCCGCACTAGTGTGCATGTGGGGCCAAAATCGTGAGAGGTTACCAGGATAACCCTAGAGGGGGACCGGAACCTAGGAAGATCTCCTTTCGACAACCAATGCAACCTTTGTGATGACACTCCTCCTATGACAACAATCGGTTTATTTTTATTGTGTTTATAATTGATTCTCTGATTTTGGAAGCAATGTGACCATTGTCCTTGTTACTTGTATTGTGATTATTTTGTATATGGCCTATGTCTAGAGGTAGTAGGATTCCCTTGGTTACCTTTTACTATCTCCTAGCATGGGAACTGGGCCTACGGGTACCATATGGTTGGTTGGCATGCACCTTACACTGTTGAGTTTCTCTTCATGTTCGTGATGGCTGGATCTTCTTGTTCGAGGAGCTCGTGTGGTTCTTTGGAGTTGTTCTTCTCTTTCTTCACTGTAACTATGGATCATTATGTATAATTGTAGTACATCATTTGTATTGAGGTGAACCTTGTGATGCAATTGTAATAATATTTATGATCTATTGATTATTGGATTTAATGGTGTATTGGATGTTATGTGGTGTTGTATCTATGGAAAGATGTTCAATACATTTATATGTGTTAGATTTATTTTGCAAAGGTTTAATGTTTTGTTGTATGTTGTATCTTGAGTTTAATATTCATATGCTATGGTTGGTTTAAATTTTATAAGTAATGGGTTTACATGTAGATGTGTTGCGTGGCCTAGAGGATGTATGTGGTTAGAGTAGGATACTTTACTCATCTTGTTATACTTTTTAAGAAAAAAATTGTTGGGCTTCCACATTGTTGCATCATCATCTAGGTTGCGGGACGGGGTTTTACAAATACCGTTGAGCCTGGATACGCTCAGACCTATAAAACTTGGTGCATTCGATGTCATGTACCTGCAATCCTACAATCAAACAAACGTTGTACATGTATACACATCATAAGTCAAACACACCGTGAAGAGAAAATCATAGAAATCATAGGGCACTCGCAAGTGAGTGATGCAACACCATTCTCTTCACCAATACAATGTCACAACAAACTGACAAAATAAATTATCAATTAAACTACAATGAGCATATATAGCAATATCATCTCAAATAAACATCTATACTAACATAGCGCATGTCACAAATAATCACCATCCAAATAGTGTATCATCACATCATAAAATATATCCATCATCGCTCCACTGTCAGTGATCAAATATAACAAAAACAAAGCATCAAGATCCATCAAAGTAAAAACACACTCTCAAGAAAATATAAGAAAAACAGAGGGGTACTACAAAGGGACAGTGACAATGCCCCATGGAAAAAAACATAAGCTACACAAGATTAACTATTTTGGCCATGTGGAAACCATCACCACTAAATGGGAGCCACATGTAAATAAATGGCAGGTGTTATCACAACCATGACCAAGGCACAAAAAGCATACAAAAATAAATGTTGATGTGAGCCAACATTTAATTTTAGTTGCCTTCTTTATCAACACACCAGGGAACACACGACATATCCCCAAGGTAGCCAAAAACCACCTGTGACACTCTTCCCACAACTATCATAAGGATTAAAATTGGGAGGCCTGTGGGAATTCTGACCAGGATTCTTTTAAAGAGGTCATTTTCCACCTTTACCTCGCTCGATGGGAAGCTCAAAAACCAGAAAGACTCGCAAGGATTCCAACCAAAGTACACACAATAAAACTAACGTCTAAAAGTATATGTGAGACCCACCAGTGATACTTGATACTATGCTAGTTTATTATTTTGGATGGGTAGTTTGATTTGCATTTTAACTATTAGACATTATGTTTTGATATAGATTTATGCGTTTATGATGCTATTCATGTTATGATGTTTTGGACATTAGACCTTGCCTTTGATTTCATATTAGGGTGATGAGAACTTTAGACCTCATATTAGATATTTGGATGCTCAAGTAGACTTAATAAAATTTATGAATTTTGAATTATTGTTACTATATGAACAAAAAAAAAATGAATAAATGTTATTAGGAGGATTTAATGGTGATGAATTTATGTGACTATTGTAACTATGAATTGACTTTCCAATGTGATTTAAATGGGATGGAAATGGTATGTTGTGAATATATGTGTTTTAGTTGCTTTGAATATATGATTTTATTGGATATATTAATGTGTGAAATTTGAGTGTGCAGGTACAGATTCCATAGCCAATGGAATTTGAGGTCTTCAAAGAACCCTATGTGATAAACCCTGTGAATGCCAACAATAGTCCATGGGGACTATAGTCTTATTGTGATGTAAAATTTGTAAAGTGGTTTGAGACTTGAATGTTATTTTATTATATAGTTTTATTTTAAGTGTTTAAATGTTTTAAGTGTTAAGTTGCATTTATTTTGTAAAATTTTAATTGGGGATATTTGATTTGATTTTATCTTCTTTATTAACTTAAAAAGGGATTAAAAAAAGTTATTTTATGTTTTTTCTATTTTTTTTAAACACCTAGGGTGTTAACCCAAGGGTTAGACACTTAATTCAAGGTATATCTAGAACTAAAATCAAGATATGACCTCTCAAAAAGGCCTAGCTTTAAGGGTGACGAATTTGGATTTTGAATGGGTTGTAAATAGATGCTTTTTGAGCTGATTTTCTTTTATCTTCAGTATTTTTATAGCAAGAATGGTTTTTGGGAAAGAAATTTTTGGGAACTTCTATTTATCTCTTTCTTTTTTTTTATTATTGGAGAGATTGGATTTGATTGGAAAAAAAAAAATTGGGTACTCTTTTCTAGTTCTAGTTTTTGGAAGAATTTTTGGGTGGAATAGAGTTTGAAGGAAAAGCTTGGGCGCTTCTACAATTTTCTTCCCGGAAAGCGTAAGAGGTTGGCTTCTATCATTTTGTATTTGATCTCGGTTGAAATTGTTAATTTTTTAAAATGCTGTGAGTATTCATTATTGTATTGTTATGTGTGGGTTTTTTTTAATTTGTGTTGGGTTGTATGGGGATGTCTCTCAGATTTTGAGAACTTCCCAAGTATGGGGTTGAGAGAGGATGAACCTCCAATGGGGAAAATTCCAACCTTTGAGAAGGTGGAGATTTTGGGTATGAGTACCCACATTATTGAAGTATGGGGTTTCTGGGTATGAGTGCCTAGGATTATTTTGTGGAGTTGGATGGATGGAGAAGTGGAGAGAAGTTGTGATACTATACAGATCTTTATTTAAATATACATGTTTCCCCATTTGGTAGTGATTTCTCCTAAGACTCCCCCTTTCTTGAATCTTTGAGAAGATTCAGTGTGCATGTGAATCCCTGGGATTTTGGGTGTTATTCTTTTCATTTGTGTGTTTGATGTCGATGCATGTTTGAGAATGTGTGTAACTCGGTTCCTTTGATGGCCTCCAAGCTCGGGGGTGACTAGTTTTCCGGTCTAAGGTTGGGTGGTGAGCACCCCATTGGCTTTAGAAAAAATAAATTTATGTTATGTGTAGGTCTACAGATCTAAAAGAAGCTTATAGCTTTAAGGAGATGCAAGATCAAGACTACCGGTGTTCAGTTGTGGATGTTTTATATATGATCTCAGATTTATTGTTGCAAGGGAATAACCATTGAAAAGAGATACTTATTTTAATATTTTGGTTCATCCAAAATTTGTAATTGTTATTCTGTAAATTCATTCCTATAAGAAAACAAAAGTTACTTCTTTGTGATTCGGGAGGGAAAATTACCTTTTAGCAAAAAACAAAAATTGTTTTTTTTTCAACAGAAAAAAATGTTTATTATTTGTTTTGATTTTTAAAATTGAGATAGAAGGCTTGAGCAAATTTTAGATCTCAGAAAAATGGACTAGTTGTGGAATATGTAGCTTCAATGAATTGGAAATGAAAATTAAATATACCAATAGTTTTCTAGATTGATGTAGAATTTTATGTTTAATGCTCAAGTTAATCAATTAAGAAGGTGATACTCTGTATTTATTAGCTGGAAATTTTGGTTGTAAAAGAATTCTAGAAAATATATGGTGTAATTTCCTCTGTCTTGAAATAAAATTTAACTGATGTCTTTGAATCTGTGTTCAATTGTTATCATTTTAGCTGTTAATAAGATCCTCTTCTTTTTAATACTCTTGTGTATAGCATCCCCAGATCTGTGTCAGAATCTTAAGAATTAGTCACTCTTTATTGTTGCTCCTTCCATGAATTCTTATTTCCTGCACAACACAAAAGATTAGATTGAGATCTAAGAGTTTGTTTCACAGTAAAAAAAAAATTGATACATGAAAAAAAATACTTAAATTTTAATTGTGCATGGAAAACAAAAATAAAAATAAACAAGTAGAAATTCCTTTGGAAAACAAACTTTAACACAGACAGCCAACGCAACAAAAAAAGGAAATTAATGCCCTCACCCTACACTTAACACAGACAAAAATAAACAATAATAGTATTGTAAATTTATAAACCTACTTTTAAAAATATTATATAACAAACTCCATCGCCATGAAATTGATTTCACCTTTCTTTTATCCTATCCCGTAAAGAACATAGCGAATTATTTCTTTGAAAGAAAAAGGGTTACACTTAAGCTTATCACACCACTTCTTATTAATATTTGACGCTTCTATTGGCCTCGAAATTTTATTTTATCAAATCAGTTATGTCTCGTTACAGTGAGTCAAACTTAGGAGGCGGTGAAATCAAGAGGAAATAATTCATGCTTGCCTTGAATAGTTTTAGCTTTAGTGGTGCTTTATAACACGTTTTGTTTGGTTAATAAAGGAAGAAGCATTCCATGCAAAAAAAACGAAAACAAAGTCTATAAAGAACTTAACCCGGCGAATTAAATATACTGTAGTGGAAGTCTATTTTAGAGCCCACGTATATCCCCTCATGAAGCCCTTCTTAAGTAAATAGCTTCCTTAATATTCTCATAATAAAGAAACCACTTTTCCTTGAAAAGTTTAGTTTAAGGATAAATTAAATAAATTAGATTTTTCAAATATTACTTTTTAAAATAAATATATATTTTATATATATAGTAAAGATGGTTAATTAAATAAAAGGATATATATGTGAGAATTATTTAAAATAATAATAATAATAATAAAATGTAAGAATTAGATTTAATATATATATATATATATATATATATATATATAATTCGAATTTTAATATTAAAATGTATAATGAATAAAGTTAATTTTATTTTTATTTTTATTTACTTTTATATTTTATTTATTTTATTTTTTGTTTAGAAATTTTCTTACAATAATCTTTTCAACAAATATATGGTGGTAATTAAAAGTATTGTAAGCAACGACGAGTTGTTATTGGTAGAGTTATATGTTATTGATTACATAAAAAAAAAATTGTTAGTTGTGTTTTGCTTTAGGTGTAAATTTAGGGCATTACATTTTGGTATTAGAGCGAGGTTTTCAAACACCAGGAGCTCTGGGTTTATGTGAACGTCATGTTAATAGTACATATTGACATTGTCATGTAGAGGATGGCACCTAAGAGAGGAGTAGGGCACGGACGCAGTCGTGGACATGGTAGAGGACGTGGAGCACAGGGAGAGAGATCTGCAACACCACCAGTAGTACCAAAGGTTCCTGAGGTACCACAAAATGAGCCACAACCAAACCTCAATTCACAGATCCTCCATGCACTCAAAGATTTGATTAGGGTGATACATGCCAGATTTCTAGATGTAGGGGTGGGTCCCCATCATGAGCAAACACAGGATTCTATAGAAGCACATAGGTCTGAGCATAGAGAGCATAGCAGGAGTCCCCCTCGTGTACCTAATGAGTAGTATGATGATGGAGAGAGAGGTTCAGTTCATATGGATCCTCCACCTTATGTACCCCGACCAGAGGGATGAGTTGAGCCTAGAGTAACTCGTGATGCAAGTGATGAGATTAGGGACTTATTACGTTTGCATACACCAAAATTTGAAGGAACCACAGATGGTGTTGAGGCAGAAGCTTGGCTTCTTAGTCTTGAGAGGTGTTTTGGGTTGCGTACATATGCGAGCAATCTCAAAGCACGTTTTTCTATACATTTACTTGGAGACACAGCATCCACATGGTGGCACTAGGAGGAGCGCAAGCATCACTTTACTATGCACACCATTACATGGGAGACTTTCCTTGAGCGTTTCAAAGAACGCTACTTGTCTGAGCATTTTATACAGCATTGCATTGATGAGTTTCATGATCTTCAGCAGAGGGGACTGACAGTAGCTTAGTACGAGAGTTGGTTCGTAGATTTGTTGCATTATGTTGACTATCTTCATGATGAGAAGCTCCTTGTCAATCGATTTATCTGGGGTCTGAATGCCAGCATATCAGGACCTATACATATGGCCAATCCAGAGAACCTTCAGGTTGCAGTGGAAAAAGCCCTTATTGCAGAGGAGATTCAGGGGAAAGCCCGTGATGCATGAGAGCGGTATCAAAACCGCAATCCATCTACTTAGGTACATGGTTTTCATCGACCTCCTCTTCCTTCTAAGGGAGGATCTGGACCCCCTACAGGATCATCTAGGCCTTTCTAGCAGCAGCAATTTAGTCAGAGGACTAGGCCTCAGCAGGGATTTCAGGGTGGACAGTCTAGGCCATGGCGATCACAAGGCCCCCATAGGGATCAACGTCCAAAGACACAGGGTGCTACTCCAGCACGTTCTCAGCAGTCTTCTCGTGGTGGACATAGTGGTTCTACTAGGTCTGGTGGACAACAGTTCAATAGGACACAGTCATCTCAGGGTCAGAACAGAGGTGCTTGCTTTGTGTGTGGTGAATTAGGACATTTAGCCAAGGAGTCTCCTCAAGGTTTTATAGCTGGAGGGCAGCGATCAACAAGATCTAAGCAGATAGTGGGGGATGCAGGGAAGTTTCATAGAGTTTATGCGGCAGTCAAGAACTACCAAGCTGAGCATCAGGCCACGGTAATTGAGGCCCTAGGTATGATTGGTAACACTCATGTATCTATTTTATTTGACTCTGGGGCATCAGATTATTTTATATCCCCTTATATATTGGAACGTGGTGGGCTAGTGGCATCTAGGTGATACGATAGATGGGAGGTTGAGTTAGCCTCAGGGACCAAGGTTTCTGTTGATTCAGTTGTTAGAGCTTGTCCTTTGCGAGTTGGAGATTTGAACACTTTAGTTGACCTTCGCATTACTCCTTTGGGGTCCTATGGATTAGTTTTGGGTATGGACTGACTCGAGGCACACCAAGCTAAGCTAGATTGTCATCGAAAGATGATTAAGTGTGTAGATTATCAAGGTACTGCAGTGGTGATTTTAGGGGTACAGAGACCCATTTCCCTTCGCACTATATACGCTATGCAGTTGAAGCGGTGTATGCGAAAGGGATGTCAGATGTTTGCCATCACCATCAGTGATTTGGACAAGGAGAAGATAGAGACTTCATTGGATGACCATCCCGTTCTTGGGGAGTTTTTAGTTGTTTTTCCTTCTGAGTTACCAGGTATGCCGCCACGGCAAGAGATTGACTTTTGTATAGATTTGATACCAGGTGCTCAACCGATATCAAGGGCACCTTATAGGATGACTACACATGAGCTAAGTGAACTCAAGATTCAGTTAGAGGAGTTGCTAGAGAAGCGCCATATTTGTCCAAGTGTCTCACCTTGGGGTGCTCCTGTCATCTTCGTGAAGAAGAAGGATGGATCCCTTCATCTTTGTGTAGATTATAGACAACTAAACAAGGTGATGATCAAGAATCGTTAACCACTTCCGAGGATCGATGATTTGTTTGATCAATTGTAGGGAGCGAGAGTGTTCTCAAAAATTGACCTTAAGTCTGGTTATCATCAGTTGCAGATTTCAGAAGCAGATATTCATAAGACCGCTTTCAGGACTAGGTATGGCCACTACGAGTTCACGGTGGTACCATTCGGTCTGACAAATGCTCCTGCAGTGTTCATGAGCCTCATGAATGGAGTATTTCATACTTTCCTAGATCGGTTTGTGGTAATTTTCTTAGATGACATTTTGATATATTCACAGTCCGAGGAGGAGCATGAGGAACACTTGCGACAGGTTCTTCAGTGTTTGAGGGAGCATCAATTATATGGTAACTTGTCGAATTGTACATTCTTTTGTTCAGAGATTCATTATCTTGGTCATATTATATCTGGTGATGGTATCTTAGTAGATCCATCAAAGATCAGGGAAATTATGGATTGGCCAGCACCCACTTCAGTGACAGAGGTTAGGAGTTTTATGGGCTTAGCAGGCTATTATCATCATTTTGTTCAAGGTTTTTCTCGGATTGCTCATCCTATCACTTCACTTCAGCGAAAAGGGAAGAGGTTTGAGTGGACAGATCAGTGTGAGAGGGCATTCCAAACCCTCAAGGAGTGTCTCACTAGTGCTCCCATTTAGCTATCCCAGATCCATCAAGAGATTTCATGGTATGCACTGATGCCTCGATTGATGGCTTGGGTGCAGTACTTATGCAGGAGGGTAGAGTGATTGCATATGAGTCACAAAAACTCAAGACCCATGAGTTGAACTACCCTACTCATGATTTGGAGTTGGTAGCAGTGGTTCACACTCTAGTTCATTGGAGACATTTTCTTCTAGGTCATCACTTTGAGTTACATTCAGACCACCCGAGCCTATAGTACTTGTTCACATAGCCGAATTTGAATGCTTGTCAATGAAGTTGGATGGATTTTTTATGTGAATACGATTTTGATGTGCATTACATAAAAGGGAAGGAGAACGTTGTAGCAGATGCTTTGAGTAGGAGGCGACATGAGCTATCATCCATGACTTTGGGCACTGATTTGAGGAGTCAGATACTGCAGAATTTACTTGGGGATGAGTGGTACATGGAGGTCAAGCAGGAAATCCAGTCTCAGAGGGCCCTTAAGGGAAAATTTTTAGGATATACCTTGGAGTCTGATGGTTTATTACGTCATAATGGTCGCATCTATGTACCTAGTACAGGAAATCTCCGTACAGTCATACTTTCAGAAGCACATAGACCACCTTATGCAGCACATCCAGGGGTGAAGAAGATGCATGCTGACCTTAGACAATTATATCATTGGGCAGGGATGCGACGAGACATTGCTGCTTTTGTGACTCGGTGCCTTGAGTGCCAGAGGGTCAAAGCCGAGCATCAACACCTAGCAGGTCTTCTCTATTCGCATGAGATCCCTGAGTGGAAATGGGATACCATTTCAATGGACTTTATTGTTGGTCTACCCTTGACTTTATGCCGTCATGATGCCATCATGGTAACTGTGGACAAATTGACCAAAGTAGCCCATTTTTCACCTGTGCGTACGACTTATATAGCTCCAGCAATAGCAAGAGTATTCTTAGATGATGTTGTTAGACTTCATGGAGTCCCTCGGAGGATCATTTCAGATAGATACCCACTCTTTACATCAAAATTTTGGACATCATTGCACCAGGCATTGGGCACTCAACTCAACTTCAGTACAGCTTATCATCCTGAGATAGATGGGCAGACAAAGAGGGTGAATCAGATTTTAGAAGATATGGTACGTATGTATGTGATGGATCACCAATCTCGTTGGGAGGATTATTTGTACTTGGTTGAGTTTGCCTATAATAATGGGCACCACAGTTCTTTGGGCATGCCACCTTTTCAGGCATTGTATGGAAGACCTTGCAGGACTCCTTTGAGTTGGGATTGCATAGAGGACAGAGTGGCTATTGGACCAGATTTGGTGCAGGATATGGAGTAGCAAGTAGATCTGATTAGGCAATGTTTGCGGGAGGCACAGGACCATCAAAAGAAGTATGCTGATGCTAAGAGAATTGATAGAAGCTTTTCAGTGGGTGACCAAGTATTCTTGAGAGTGAGACCACATAAGAGTCCAATCTGTTATGGGAAGGGCTCTAAGCTAGCACCCTGATTTGTGGGACCATTTGAGATCTTAGAGAGGATAGGTCCCATAGCTTATCGTTTAGCCTTGCCACCTAGCCTATCATGCATCCACGATGTGTTTCATGTTTCAGTTTTACGACGTTATGTGCATGATGATTCTCATATACTAGATTGGGATGCCTTGCAGGTGGAGTCAGACAGTCAGCTAGCATTAGAGCCCATTCACATTTTGGATCGTCGGACGCTCGCCCTTCGAGGGCGAGAGCTGGACCAGGTCAGAGTTCAGTGGGATAGATATGATGAGGTTGCAGCTACATGGGAGGATGCCTCTCAGTTGAGGGCACTATACCCTCACCTCTTTGATGACTTCCAAGAGGAAGTTCATTCCTAGGGGGGGAGGATGTGAGACCCACCAGTGATACTTGATACTATGCTAGTTTATTATTTTGGATGGATAGTTTGATTTGTATTTTAACTATTAGACATTATGTTTTGATACATATTTATGCGTTTATGATGCTATTCATGTTATGATGTTTTGGACATTAGACCTTGCCTTTGATTTCATATTACGGTGATGAGAACTTTAGACCTCATATTAGATATTTGGATGCTCAAGTAGAATTAATTAAATTTATGAATTTTAAATTATCGTTACTGTATGAACAAAAAAATAAATGAATAAATGTTATTAGAAGGATTTAATGGTGATGAATTTATGTGACTATTGTAACTATGAATTGACTTTCTAATGTGATTTAAATGGGATGGAAATGGTATGTTGTGAATATATATTTTTTAGTTGCTTTGAATATATGATTTTATTGGATATATTAATGTGTGAAATTTGAGTGTGCAGGTACAGATTCCATAGCCAATGGAATTGGAGGTCTTCAAAGAACCCTATGTGATAAACCCTGTGAATGCCGACAATAGTCCATGGGGACTATAGTCTTATTATGATGTAAAATTTGTAAAGTGGTTTGAGAATTGAATGTTATTTTATTATATAGTTTTATTTTAAGTGTTTAAATGTTTTAAGTGTTAAGTTGCATTTATTTTGTAAAATTTTAATTGGGGATTTTTGATTTGATTTTATCTTCTTTATTGACTCAAAAAGGGGTTAAAAAAGGTTATTTTATGTTTTTTCTATTTTTTTTAAACACCTAGGGTGTTAACCCAAGGGTTAGACACTTAATTCAAGGTATATCTAGAACTAAAATCAAGATATGACCTCTCAAAAAGGCCTAGCTTTAAGGGTGACGAATTTGGATTTTGAATGGGTTGTAAATAGATGCTTTTTGAGCTGATTTTCTTTTATCTTCAGTAATTTTATAGCAAGAATGGTTTTTGGGAAAGAAATTTTTGGGAACTTTTATTTATCTCTTTCTTTTTTTTTATTATTGGAGAGATTGGATTTGATTGGAAAAAAAAAATTGGGTACTCTTTTCTGGTTCTGGTTTTTGGAAGAATTTTTGGGTGGAATAGAGTTTGAAGGAAAAGCTTGGGCGCTTCTACAATTTTCTTCCTGGAAAGCGTAAGAGGTTGGCTTCTATCATTTTGTATTTGATCTTGGTTGAAATTTTTAATTTTTTAAAATGCTGCAAGTATTCATTATTGTATTGTTATGTGTCAGTTTTTTTTATTTGTGTTGGGTTGTATGGGGATGTCTCTCAGATTTTGAGAGCTTCCCAAGTATGGGGTTGAGAGAGGATGAACCTCCAATGGGGAAAATTCCAACCTTTGAGAAGGTGGAGATTTTGGGTATGAGTACCCACATTATTGAAGTATGGGGTTTTTGGGTATGAGTGCCCAGGATTATTTAGTGGAGTTGGATGGATGGAGAAGTGGAGAGAAGTTGTGATACTATACATATCTTTATTTAAATATACATGTTTCCCCATTTGGTAGTGATTTATCCTAAGTCTCCCCTTTCTTGAATCTTTGAGAAGATTCAATGTGCATGTGAATCCCTGGGATTTTGGGTGTTATTGTTTTCATTTGTGTGTTTGATGTCGATGCATGTTTGAGAATGTGTGTAACCCGGTTCCTTTGATGGCCTCCAAGCTCGGGGGTGACTAGTTTTCCGGTCTAAGGTTGGGTGGTGAGCACCCCATTGGCTTTAGAAAAAATAAATTTATGTTAAGTGTAGGTCTACAGATCTAAAAGAAGCTTACAGCTTTAAGGAGATGCAAGATCAAGACTACCAGTGTTCAGTTGTAGATGTTTTATATATGATCTCAGATTTATTGTTGCAAGGGAATAACCATTGAAAAGAGATACTTATTTTAATATTCTGGTTCATCCAAAATTTGTAATTGTTATTCTGTAAATTCATTCCTATAAGAAAACAAAAGTTACTTCTTTGTGATTAGGGAGGGAAAATTACCGTTTAGCAAAAAAAAAATTGTTTTTTTTCCAACAGAAAAAAATGTTTATTATTTGTTTTGATTTTTAAAATTGAGATAGAAGGCTTGAGTAAATGTTAGATCTTAAAAAAATGGACTGGTTGTGGAATATGTACCTTCAATGAATTGGAAATGAAAATTAAATATACCAATAGTTTTATGGATTGATGTAGAATTTTATGTTTAATGCTCAAGTTAATCAATTAAGAAGGTGATACTCTGTATTTATTAGCTGGAAATTTTGGTTGTAAAAGAATTCTAGAAAATATATGGTATAATTTCCTCTGTCTTGAAATAAAATTTAACTGATGTCTTTGAATCTGTGTTCAATTGTTATCATTTTAGCTGTTAATAAGATCCTCTTCTTTTTAATACTCCTGTGTATAGCCTCCCCAGATCTGTGTCAGAATCTTAAGAATTAGTCACTCTTTACTGTTGCTCCTTCCATGAATTCTTATTTCCTGCACAACACAAAAGATTAGATTGAGATCTGAGAGTTTGTTTCACAGTAAAAAAAAAATTGATACATGAAAAAAAAAATACTTAAATTTTAATTGTGCATGGAAAACAAAAAAAAAAACAAGTAGAAATTCCTTTGGAAAACAAACTTTAACACAGACAGCCAACACAACAAAAAAAGGAAATTAATGCCCTCACCCTACACTTAACACAGACAAAAATAAACAATAATAGTATTGTAAATTTATAAACCTACTTCTAAAAATATTATATAACGAACTTCGTCGCCATGTATTTGATTTCAACTTTCTTCTATCCTGTCCCATAAAGAACATAGCGAATTATTTCTTTGAAAGAAATAGGGTTACACTTAAGCTTATCGCACCACTTCTTATTAATATTTGACGCTTCTATTGGCCTCAAAATTTTATTTTATCAAATTAGTTATGTCTCGTTACAGTGAGTCAAACTTAGGAGGCGGTGAAATCAAGAGGAAATAATTCATGCTTGCCTCGAATAGCTTTATCTTTAGTGGTGCTTTGTAACGCCCCGCTGTGCGAACCCCAAAGGACATTAACATAATAATTACAGCAAAATTTTTTTTTTAAGTAAACATAACATACATGTAATACACATTAAGTCATAACATGAATTTCAATTAAATAGATTCATTAACACATACATCCCTTGGGGTACATGAAGAGTCATTACGCGACTTAGATCCATACAACATCAATGAAGAATAAAATACATAGATAGAAAGTAAACAATAACAAATATAGCACATACATGAAAATTCATTGATAAGAAGCCTTCTGCACATAAATACAACATATGCATGATTAACATAACACATTGAATAACAACTACCATGGCTAATATTACATTACAGTACAATGTTCAAGAAGTACAATGATACAAAAGTGTTTCCAATCATGAACGGAAACCATACAACAAGATAACATGATGCACAATATCATAACTAGTTCCAAGATAAATATATCTCTGGAGTTGCCACAACAGCACCAATCCGCACCTCTCAATCCTCGACTGGGGACCCAATGGGGTGCTTGGCACATTCCACCCGACCATGTGAGTCCGAAAACCCACCCCCCATGCTAGGAGCTAACAAGAAAGAGACCTCAACCAAGAACATCCAACAAAGAACCTCAAGACTCAACATCATACAAAAGTATCATAACACTCAGAAATTACAATGACACAATCCAACCACATCCAAGAGTCATAAATCTCATCACATAATTCAAGGCAATAGCCAGTAAACAAGGAACCAAAGGAAGATCATAAAACACTTCCAAATCAAACTAAATTAATAAACATAACACAATTCTGAATCACAATGACACAATACAATAACATCATATCACAGTACCACAAGGGTACAAGGTCAAAACCCAAACATCCACAAGATTTATACAAGACCAAAGAATACACCAAAGATCAAATAGGGTAAAACCATAAATCAATTCAAAACAACTATGATCCATCAATTCAAGACAAAGACCCACTTCCAGAGGATTTCCAAAGAAGCAACATAATAAGGAGTGTTAGAGGAGAGTGTCATCGCATGGCTTAACATGGATTCTCCAGACTACTGCTAACGCAAGGTGCCGCCTCCGTCTACTGACGAATTATCGAGACAACTCAAGCGCTAGGAACCACCTCCATCTATGGTTATCCAGACTACCTATTTCAAGGCGCCGCTCCATAGGGTTGCTCATGCGGATCTGTTACCCTTCGCGAAGACAAGGCAACGAACATGCCAACCACGGCCTTCTCAATCCCCTTTAGTTTGTGGTAGCACTAAAAAGGTGGATGAGTCATCAATTATCTTTTTAATGTGATTCTACCCACCCCTAGTTCATTATTTAAATTATCCCTTATTAAATTCACTCTAACGAGGGCTATCCTGGCGCCCCTTTGTGCGCCGACCACCCACTTAGAGCCACTCTCACTCTAGACACTCAAAAACACAAAAGACCAAAATCCAAGGGTTGTACAACATAACAAGAACATTATATTACAACAGAGCAGCATGCAAGGCATTACCCATCTTGCCATAAATACATAATCAAAATCTCCATGATACCCGTACAACCCTTTCAAAAACATGAAACCAAAACACTTGCCACAACAAGGGCACATAAAAGGAGGAACATTAACCGATAGTAAAGTTAACCTCTGGAAGATTCTCATAAAGTTACACTAGGGTTTCCCCATGAAAATTTTACAACAATAAAAGCAAAACCTTGAAGAACTAATTTCAATTCAAATATAATGAGAGAATACATCAAAATAAGATCAACAACACCAACAACTTCGATACGAACTAAATCGAGAATCCAAGGGAAACCTCTATTTTCTCCTCTCGGAATACCCATAATTCAAAGAACTTTTCAATTTGACTCATCAAGTAGAACCATCAATCATGA
>VDFB02070325.1:0-66733 GCA_007258455.2 Sequoia sempervirens
ATATATATATATATATGTATGTATATATATATCTATATGTATGTATATATATATCTATATATATATATATATATATATGTATCTATATATATATATATATATATGTATCTATATATATATGTATATCGCTCAAAAAAGTGTCACAGTACAATGTCATAATATATCTCCCAAAATGGAGCTCATATATATATATGTGTGTGTGTGTGTGTGTGTGTCGCTCAAAAAAGTGTCACAGTACAATGTCATAATATATCTCCCAAAATGGAGCTCATAGGCTCTATAATCAAAATATAATGTCTACAAATATATAACATGTCCCTAGGCTGAACTCCCACTACTCTGATGAGGAGAATGAGGAGGTGACTGACGGGGAGGTCTTGACGATCATTGTGTAAAAGGGGGCCTATCATAAGGTCCTGACCTATGAGGTCCTAGGACACCACCACTGCTCTAGGACAACCTACTGCATGATCTGTTGTTGAGGACTTGCGAAACACTAGGAGCCCATCTCTCAGGAGGTACCTCTTGCTCATACAAATCTCTGTAATATCTCTCCCTATCACCAGCCTTGACCAACTCCTAAGCCATAGCTTCAGTTGGTCCAGTGCAAAGAGTTGTAAACTCCACAAATCTTTGTTTCGTCTCCTACCTTCGTACCACTGCCTGATCTCTCTCTAGCTAGGCACTATATCTCTCCATTTGCATCTCATCTCTCTTTGTAGATACGGCTCTAACCTGCTCCTCCAAGGCCTCTACCTTGGCCTTCAAATCAGCTAGCCACTAATCTATGGGACCCTCCTCCTCCCGTCATGGCCTCTCCCCCTCATCAACATCCCACTCCTCAAAAATCCGGTCTTAGAGCTCTTTCTCCTGATCCCCCATCTCCTCCTCAGGAAAATCATCTACATCCTGGTATCCTACTCGTAAAAGATCAAGGACATCCAACTTGGCCTCCTCCTCTCCAACGGCCTCCTCTGCAACTGCCTCCTCTACGACGACCTCCACCCCTCCACCCGCCTACAACATGGTGACATCCTCTCCCTCCCTCTAACCCTCACGAATGGGTGACAAATCTCTGCCTCAGCCTCTACCGCCTTGTTGACCCCGTCGACCACCCCTCCCACCTCCTCTTCTTCCATCAACACCTCCACCTCTACCAGCTCCCCTGCCAACACATCGACCCTGTGGGTCTATCCCTCGACACTCTACAAGCTCTAGCTGACTAGGATCTGTATATGGCACAGGCCTATGTTGTGCCCACCAGGCATCATAAGCTACTATCATCCCAACATCCACAACTCCACCCCTCCATCCCCACTGTACTGGCTACAGTGCATCTATATTTTCCTTCGTTGTTGCTACATGAATCTAGGGTCCCCATAGAGGAACCTCCCTTGAAGATCAGGTAAACTCAGCTCAGCCCCGTGACACATCCTGAACCTCACCAAACTGTCAGAGCACTCTTTCTGGTAGGTGTCTCTCAATGATATGTACTCTTGAAACAATTCTCCCAATCAAATGTCGTGTCTTTCAGCAGAAAGGCAAGTGTCGATCCTTGTCCCGCCACTGTGCACAATCCATGTATGGCCTCCATATAAACTGAACAAGGGTATTAATCGCGTACCTCCAATATCCTGTGTCTCCAACATGAGTCTGTGTAATAGTCCCAGCATAATGAAATACATAAGGAGATTTCCCATCTAGCTCATATACAATTGGTGGACAGAAAGCAGCAATGTGCTCCCATGCCCATATCATCAATAAGGCAGTCCCACAGCTCATGGATTGTTCCTCCCTATAAACTATGTCATGTAAGTGGAAATACAACATCACCAGTAAACACAGGCCCCATACATACACAACCTACCTCTCCAACATCCCTACTAACATCTCCCCCCAACCCACGGGAAACCCATGCCCTCGACGGTCTAGTAGTACAATCCCACCAATCAGAGTACACAACAAACAATCAATCTTCTCATATCTATCTATAATTATAAGCCATCTCATCTCATAATGTTGAATATCGAGTTGCCTAACGTCCTCATGCTCATAATAACGAGTGATCTCACTGCAACCCCTTTGGGTATCATAGCAGACCCTCTCGCCCCTGATTGGTAATTGAAGTATCCTGTAGACATCCTCTAATGTAACAACCGCCTCTCCTATGGGAAAATGAAAAGAGGAAGTCTCTGAGTATCATCGCTCAGCAAGCGCGGTGAGCATCCCTCAGTTTGCTCGAATGCTCAAATGGTGGGCATAAATGTCACATGATGTAATCCAAGACTCCATATCAACCATTTCTCTGCACTGCACAACTCATCCCGCGACTCATACGTCACCGGCCTCGACTCCCGAGTGTATATCGGAACCAAAACAACCTGCAAATGCATAACAAATACCTTGCGTCAGAAACATGAAGCCAGTTTTACACTATAAAATTTCAAAAAAATTGACAGGAAAATCTGTCGTTTTATTCAAAAATGCAGTGCACCATTCAAATGCATCATTTAACATTCCAAATGCATCACAATAATACACATGCATCACACAAGGCAACACATGCGACCAATCATGCATATGCGTTACAAAATTATCAAATGTGATGCATAACAACAAATGTGACATTGTACCTATCAAATGCGACTCACTAGGACACATGCAGTGCAAACCTAACCAAATGTGTTGATTTAAATTAAACCAAAAACGAGCCATGACATATTTCCACAAATGTGTCATATCACGAGTAGATGCATCACATACGAACACATTTGCAATGAACAGGAAATGACGCACATGCAAAATAAACTTTAATGTCCTAGAAATGCATGAAAACTCAAAATTCAAAAGTCAGTTTTGGGTTACATACTGGGGGTCCTGCATCGACTGGCCATCAGAAGGTCCTAATGTGATATCTGCAATGCTCGGTGTACGAAACAAGAGACATTTTGTTGGATGGCTCTAGAGAAAAATCAATGGTTTTCAAACTTGAAGGGTGAAAATGAATTCATTTTTACTCAAATTCCTATTTATACCTAGGGGTTTTTAGGGTTTTATTTCAAACCTATTGTATTGGTCGCACTATTTTCATACTTCCAATGATCATTTCAAAAACCAAACCTCACCAAAACTAATTTCTTTTGCCACCATTGAACTTTTAGCTATCCAATTACGTAATTGGGAATATTTCCAAATATTTCTGAATTTTTCAAAAATTTGTCATTTTCCCCAAGGGGGCATACCCTTACCTATTTCACACTGGGGCACGACTGAGGCATTTTATTTATTATTCTTTGACACAAACGCCGAAATGACATTATGTCAAAGAGGGGCAAAATATAGACACTAAAAATTGTCCTAGCTACGACTCTAATTTCGTCATAATTTTTATTTTCAATTTCATAATTAAATAATGTTAATTATTTAATTATTTTCTAAAGTCATTTTTCCTCTATTAATTAAATAACTTTAATTATTTAATTAATTTATTCTTACCTGTATTCCTTCTTGGTTAATTAAATAAATATTATTTATTTAATTACGTCGCTAATTAAATTTATCTTCTTTCAAAAAATTAAATAAACTATTATTTAATTTATTCCTATGACACTTTCAACTATAATTAAATAATCATTTTAAATTATTTAATTATTCTTTAGCATTTTCTCCATTTAATTAAATAAATCTTTGTTTATTTAATTTAACCTCAAAATCTTGAATGTTCAATTAAATCATTATTTAATTCATAAAAAGATTTATTCATAGCATATTCCTCTATAATTAGATAATCTCTTTGTTATCTAATTAGTCATTTATCACGTATGTCTAGATCTAATTTGATCATTCAGTTATCTGGTGAGATAATATTTGATTGTCTCTAACAAACAGACTTTTTGTGTTAATCAGTTTGTTATCTAGATTAGATCTTATCTTCTATGTGCAAACCTTTATTAATTAAATAATTTTAATTGTTTAATTAATTTATTCTTATCTTCTATCCATGTCAATCTTTATCTTTTACATGCAATCTTTATTCTTTTGTCTCTCGACCAGTTTCCACTAAAGATTAAATTATTATTTAATTTAATCTCCACCATTTATGCTTTATCACTCACACTAATTCAATCTTAACCCTATTGCATGTCACATCTTTTAATCTTAATCATCGGTTTATCTTTCAATCTAAGTCTATCATTCGAAAATCATATTTTCTATAAATTGGTTTTACCTTCATCATTATTACTCCTCCCGAAATCTTATGAGTTTTGGAAGCAACTTACTTTAGAAATCTTCAATGTTTTGTTATTATCATGATCATGAGGCCATACTTGCATGCTTAACGAAAATATGAGGAAAAGTATCATACAACGGCGAAATGGAGAAGGATAATGGAGATGATTCATGGAATTACATAGGTGTTTGGTAAAATCGTTCATTTATGCATTGTTTTTATAGTTTTCCATTGTTCTCGATTATTAGCTTTGGTTTAGTGTCTTGGATTGTATGCACTATGCCTTCATGAGGGAACTTTAGACATTTATGAATTACCGAAGCGACTACTTTCATGGAAGCTAGCCAAGGAATGCCTAACTTCACATGAAACAAGTACGATTTGGGAATAACAATAAAAATATGTTTAACACATTTAGGTCCAACCTCTATCGATAAAGTAATGGAACCCATAGTCAATAGAGATAGATCACCATGTGTATGTATGGTGACTTGGGAGTCATCATACTTATCTCTAATTAACTGGTTGATCAAGAGGATTTCCTCTGTAATTACATTAATCTTGCTTGCAAGATCAACGAAAACACCATTAATGGTTTTCTTGTTGAAACAAGGAATGTAAAGAGGGCCATCTGATGTCTCAATTGATAGATCATTATGAGAGAATGAGATGGTAGGGGTAACAATGTCGCACACTTGATAAAATCGTGGGCAAGCATCAACTATGTTAACCATGCCACTTAGTGCAACAAGAGACTCAAAATTAGAAGTCAAAGTATCAACAGTAATTAAGTTAGAAGAATGCAATGGAAGGTTCAAATAAGCATAAATTTTGACTAGGCTTCACTATCAACTTATTCACGTTATCTTTTTTTTATCATGGATCTAGATAGATCCCAAATTGATGCGGTTTTGCACTAGGTGATGAAGACACATGCATTGCTTGGTATTGTGTCCAAGGACGCGATGAAATTGACAGAATGCTATTGAATCATAGGAGGCTAAAAGAGGTTGGTTTGTCAGAAGAGGGTGAATAGGAGGTAATGTTATTAAATTATCTTTTAACAATTTTTGCATCATGTTATGTAAGGATTCAAATATTTTTGTGAACTGGTTACGTTGTTGAGGGACAAAAATAAAAGAATTAGAAGCTTGTGATGTAGTTATTCTGTTCTTGTTTTGGAAGAATTTGCTTTTCTTATAATTATGAGAAGCACCGCCTTGGGTATTAGAGGAAGTCGATGAGGTAGAGCCCCCAAACTGACTCACAAACTATTGATAATTGTGCAAGGTTGCGCAAAGATGAGCACAGGAATTATATTTCATCATTATAATTTTATTGTGCAACATTGGGTGCAAATTTTTGATGAACACTTTGTACATCAAAATCAGGGAGCGCATACGAGATCTATAAAAACAAAGATTGATATTGAAAGATAAAATCAATCACCTTCTCAACAGGTTCATGCTTATAATAAACAAGGTCATTGAAAGTGACATGAGGTCCAATGTTCACCTGAAAGTGTTGGAAGAATTGGTTTATTAATTGCTCAAAAGTGTTTATTGAATGATTTAGGAAGCGAGCAAAACCAATCCAACACAATGTCTTTCAATGACCACGAGAATAGCTTTGCTAGCAAAGCATCTTGAAATAAGAAGTCACTACATAAAGTAGTGAAAGAAGAAACATGTGTTTGAGCATCACCCTTCCTATTATACTTCTCAAACCTAGGCACCTCAAAGCCTGCAAGTAAGGGTGTAGCGAAAATATGCAATGAAAGCAAGTTGCATCTATAGTAAGGAGAAATCAACAGTTGAGATGAAGTGCTTGTCAAAGAAGAAAGTTGGCTTTGTAGTTGGCCAACATTCAACAATAATTGTTAAGAATGAGATCAATAGTATTTGTAAAGGTGGTAAACATTTGGGGGTTGGTGGATGTAAAGGCAACAAAACCTAAGGGTTGAGAGGTTCCAAAGTTTCTTGTGTAGAAAACAGGAGAGAGACTACTAGTAGGAGCAACTATTGTGGCCATGAGTGTAGTAGTCGCCATGAGTAGGTATTGGCATCAACATTGAAATTTGTGTGCCAATAACATTTAAATGAGAATTTGTAGCATTTACACAAATAGAAGTGTAATACGAGATATTGTTGTGAATAATGTGTGGCAATCCTTAAAAACATTAAAGAGACTGGTTTAGCTACTAGCATGTTTCAAATAGCATCAACCATAGATAAATAGCATCAACCATAGATACCGCTTTGGTCAGGTTGTCTCTTCATAAGAATTCTTGAAAGTGATGTAAGTTCTTGTCTAATTTTTGAATTTGGGAGAAAGGCACCTTCAGAGCAGCCTCATGATTGGAGCCCCCGTCTATAAGAGAAGAATTATGAGGTGGAGGAGAAAGATCAAGAATGGTTGCAAGAGGGGAATTACGCATCCCAGTAGTGAATTGTTCTTTAGAGAAATCATGACCAATGCAAATAGGTCTTGAAAAGGGTCTAGATTGTGACATGTTATATGTTTGAAGACTTCTTATTGTGTCACCAAAAGAAAGAGATTGGGTCATAAAACTCATAAGAGAGTTTACAACACTCAATCCAACTATCCTTCAAATAACGAGAGAAAAAAACTTTGTAAATTTGTTGTGTTTAATGTGTTTGATTTGAAAATGCAAAAAGGCTTACATGTAAGAATGGTGGAATCACCAAAATGTGGTATATGAAAAATGTAATCTACAAAAGGTATTTAATTCTTTTGACATTAATTCCTGACATACTACATTAGGATGATTCAAAAATTCTGACGACTAGTTTGATTATCCTTTTTACAATGCTTATACTAAAAATAGAAATGTAAAATATTCAATTATAGAGCCAAATATCCAACTATAACAAATTGGTGAAATTATTTCATTGCACATTAGGAATTACAACTTAATTTGTACAAAAATTAGAAGTACTAGTTTTGAAGAATAAAATGTAGCTTGTAGAAAGTCTCAGCCATGGACACCAATGCACCGCATAGACATCCTTGTGTTACACTATCATCTAACACAAATGTGAAACGAAAAATCATAGAATGTCCAAAATTATATTGGCAAGTTATATTGGGTTGTGCATGAACCAAAAGCACAAGGTGTGCATGTTGCACAAGTCCTAACACCTTCCAAAGATAAACAACACAACAGAATCATAAAGGTGATCAAGCTTGCAACAAAGGAAAATGAAACATGCAAAAAAAAACTTGTAAAACACAAATCCTTTTCAAGTGATGCAAGATTGTCTTTTCCCTGGCATACTTTTGCATCAATATCTAAATCAAATCTTTGACAAGTCATATTTTTTATAAAATAGGGCATAGTTGGAAGACTCACCCCAACAAAAAACTCACCAAGGGAAAATTTGGAGAGTTTTTAACACTCGGCAAAAACTCGAGAACTTAAAAAATTGCTTAAATTTCATTAGAAACACATTTTTTTTGCAAAATTCAATGACAAGATGAATCCAATGAATCCATAAATGAGTACAAAAGTGTTTTCTATTAATTTTTATTGACTTTAATGTAAATTGATTAAAAAATCGCATTCTCATGTGGAATCCCGATGGCTAAAAGCCTGAAAGTATGATACATGAAAACGGTAAAACTAGAACTAGAAGCAAATACTAAACAGTAACTAAATACAACATGATAGGCTTTCCTCTTCCCTAGTCTAGCAGCAGCTAGGGAAGAAGAAGTGGCTCCTCTAGTCCTGCTGTGTGTGTGTGGTGGTGGTGGTGGTGGCCGTAGTGCCATTATTGTTGGCTCCTCGGTTGGCATGGAAGGTTGTGCATGTGGCTCTGGTTGAATCTCATCCATATCCTCGGGAATGTCCTCCAACCCTACATCTCCAACTCATGATGCACCCACATCCTCCATTGTTTGTCTCTCGAATTCAAGGATCTTTTCCACGCTAATCAATGGAGGCTACTCATCTCACCCTGTCCAATCACTAAAAGGATCTATCTCATCTAAGTCAGTAGGATCTAGTGATTTTTCTTCTACTCTCTTTGTGTGCAACCGAAGGTTGTATTGCACAAAGACAAGGTCATTGAGGCGCTTTTGTGCTAACTTGTTCCTTTTCTTCATGTGAATGGACTTGAACAAGCTCCAATTACGCTCACAATTGGATGCACTACAAGGCTAACATAGAATGCGAAGGGCAATTTTTTGTAGATTTGGGGTTTTTCCACCAAACCTCTGCAAAAAAAAAATATTGAAAAGTTAGAAAACAAAGTCAAAGACTAAAAAGTCAAAACACATTTTATCAAATTATAAGATGCATGTGAAATAAACTTAAAATTTAAAGACTCCCAATTTTATACTTGGTGGCAGAGTGGTTCTTCCTTTAATAGCTAGCTCTGAAGAAAAGAGATTACCAGTTGCCTCCCTGTACATATCCAACTCCCTGACGATGAGGTCTCTCACTACAGCCTCAGATTCCATCCTCTAAATGCATGTTGTGAGCCCCTTCATAACCTCTCCATTAGGATCGGAGAAGCTCTTTAAGAAGAGATAAGAAGAGTTGAGGAAGTACCCTGTTGCATGGATGGGTTGGTGGAGTTGATTGTTCCACCTCCTATCAACAATCTCCCATATGGGATCAAATTTGAGGTTTTCCCCCATGTAATAACTTTTGATAGCCTCATTGGCCCTATCCATGGCCTCATAAATGTATCCCATTGGGTTTTCATCCCCATCTACCAAGCGGAGGACTCTAACCAAGGGCTTCGACACCTAGATTAAAAATACAAAAAGATCAAAGTTAGAAATTTATAATTAAAGGCTTAAAGTTAAATTTAAATATATATATATATATATATATATATTATGTTCAACTTGAGTTTAAAATTAAAATCAAAGTTTTGAAGTTACCTTCACTATCTCTGTAGCTTTTTGTGCAAATAAGGGGTTGAAGACTATTGCAACAACTCTCTCTCCTTCGGGCTTCTTTGAATATGAGGAGTCATTCCATGCTTGACTCACAAACATTTGTTTTAAAGAGCCCAAAGAATCCAAAATGCTTTGCAATGTTAGGAAAATCGTTGCAAACCTTGTGGCAGCTAATCTCACCAACTCCTTCCCTCGTGTATGCTCTCTCATCAAATTAAGAACCCAAGGGTGATTGTAGATATATTTTGTGATGCTCCTTGCATCATCTACAATCAGTGCCACCCAAACAAGTTTTCCTATGTCCTCCAAAAGAAGGTCAAGGCAATGGGCCGCACAAGGTGACCAAAAGAGTGATGGATGTCTAAGCTCAAGCATTCTTCCTGCTACCACATATGTTGTTGCATTATCTATGATGACTTGCACCACATTAGCAATCCCCACCTCCATCACAACTTCTTCCAACAATGTACACAATGTATCTACAGTTTTTATCCTATTGGAAGCATCCACCGACTTCCAAAACACAACTTCACCTTTGGTAGCAACCAAAAAATTAAGGATGGTGCAGTTTCTCCCATCCGTCCACCCATCAGAAAGAATGGAGCAGCCATATTTCTTCCATTTATTTTTTTGCTCTTCCATCACATGCATTGCCCTTTCGGTTGCATTTGTGAGCAACCTACAAGTACAAAGTAAAATAATTCAATAAGTACAAACTTGTAAGTTTTAAACAAAAAATATCTTGAATTCAACATAAATAATAAATTAATTTAAATTTTAAATTAAAGAACATAAACTTAGCATAAAATTTAAGTTGACTTACCTCCCACTCAAATCTTTGCAAGAAGGTGGCTTGCAGCCTTTTCCCGCAATTGTCAATGCAATGACCATATTGTGCCAATAGGGACTACTCGCCACATTAAATGGTATGCTATTGAAATACCAAAATTCAGCACATGCCATGTCGGCATGTTGATGCACCTCCTTGTTCCACCATGTAGCCTCCAATGACATTTGTGCTCCTGGTGTGTTTCTTGGCACAAAAAAACTATGTGGGTTGTGTGAAGATGAAGGTGGTGGTGGCACTAGCACTCTACTTGAATTAGAGGAAAAGGGGGGCCTAGAGGACGGTGTGGTTGTGGTTGTGGTTGTGCCATGAGTGTGAATATGTGGACTACGAAGAGAACCCACAATGCCAATAATATATGCCTCCTCATCTGACTCTATCTCCAAGTGCTCGGCCTTGTGCTCCTGATTTTTCCCTTGGCCATGTGCACGTCCACTAGCTATGGTTGATGCTATGGCTCTTTTTTCCCTCTCCCTTTGCATTTTTCTTTCCTCAACAACCGAAAGTAGGGCAAGCATCTCTCTTCTAATCTCTTCTTTGGGCTTCTCACAAAGCCTGGCATCAC
Organism: Sequoia sempervirens; assembly: GCA_007258455.2. NCBI lineage: Eukaryota > Viridiplantae > Streptophyta > Pinopsida > Cupressales > Cupressaceae > Sequoia > Sequoia sempervirens. The sequence goes on from VDFB02070325.1 coordinate 10,573, forward strand.
ATTGACGAATGCCTACAAGGTGGCATTTGAGGCGATTTATGCCTCCATGATATGTATTTTTGCACTCACTGCAAACAATTGTTCCAGGAATGTGCCCTGTGACAGCATATTTCCATGTAGCGTCTCTAGCCTCTAGAGGACGAGTGCCTAGAACCCATGATGATGGTGTGGGAGGGGTGGAATTTGATGGGGCGGGGGCGGAACCTGATGTTGAACTAGAGCCAGAAGCCATTATAGTGTGTATTCAATGATCAATGATCAATCTACACATACAAAAAATATGTACAACATATTAGTTTTTTAATACAAAAAAAATTAAAAAACAACCTAAATCATTAAAACTTAAAAGATCTAGAGCTAAATTTGATTTAAATTGATACAAATGTGTTTAAATAAATTATAAATTAACATTATTAACTAATCTAATCATTCTACACAAAAAATGAACCTAGGTCTGAAAATTTCAAAAAACAGTTAAAAAAATGAAAAAAATCAGCAAAAATCAACAAAAGATTGTGATGAATCTTGTTTTTTGGATTCTAAATGCAAAAAAAATGTTTCTTTGTGCTCTATCGTGCCTTTTTTTCAATTTGGAATGAGTATTTTGCAAGAAGAATGAAAGAAAATGATTAATCAAAAACAAAAACCCTACCTATGAATCGAATTTCCCTTGAAAATCCACACAAAATGGCGTTTGAATCCGCTCTCAATCGCAAATCGTTGGAAATGATATCTCCTTGCTTTGGGGGAGGGGTGGGCAGAGGGAGGGGGTGTTTAGCTTCTCACACAAAATATGAAGTAATTTTGAAGTGAAATAAACAACTAAAAAGACGTTGTTGGCTTTATTCCCTGCGCAGGCGAGTTTTTTATTGGACTTGCGAGTTTTGGCGAGTACTCACCACCAAAAACTTGCGAGTTTTTTTAAAAACTTGAAAAAACTCGGCTCCTATAGACTGGTGAGTTAACATAAAAAAATTCGCAAGTTTTCTGCAAGCATGCCAACTATGAAATAGGGTCTTATAGAGAGGATAATAATGCATAAAACACTATTGATTGTCATTTATTTTCCTACAAACTATTGCTTTTCTCCTTTTTGATCTCTTTCAAATTTTGATAAAAAAAATTGTTGCAAGTAGAAATTGGTTCTAGGTAGATCAGAAATCGATGGAGTGGTAGATAAAAAATCCATTAGGAATATCAAGTTTGATTGATTTTTTGAAAAAATAAATAGGAAAGAAAAAAAAAACCCTATTTAGATGAAATTAGTCCCATTTTACAAGGTCAATCTCCCATAATGAGGCACCACAATATTTGGGGATCAAGGGTGGTGGCCTTTTGACTTCTACCCACATGTTGCCTTTTGACTTCTACCCACCTATAAGGCACAATAACCATATTAGCCAACCCCTTTGGGAATTGGTGACCATGTTGATCATCCCTCTTAAGGATCAAACAACCTCACCAACCCTTTTAGAGCACAAAGACCTCAAAGAAGGCACTGCACTACTTTCATCCCCACCAACCTTACCTCATCAACCCTGCCCAAACCTTAAAAGTGTTGAAACACTCCAAAAAAAATCAAGCCATCCAGATTGCCTACATCCCAATAAAATTGTTCAAAGTATTATTCCATTGGATTACTTTATTGAACATTGATGTGTGAATTTAATTTGACAATAGATCATGCACTCAAAAAAAATTAAGTTAAAATTGCCAAAAAAAATTTAAATGCTTCTCAATAATCCAAAAGGACCATAATTTTTTTGAAAGTGCATAAATTTGCTAACATATTAACTTTATATTGTGCTACAAATATATTTTTTTATGTTCCACATTTTTACCAAATATCATATATTAAAAAATTTACAAATACAAAAAATAAATATTTACTGTTGTAACACCGCATCATTATAAACAATTTTAAAAGGACAAACTGTTATTATCAAACTTCTATATAAAACAACTAGTTTTGAGGGTAATGAACTTTAAGAAAGGCACTTTAAATGTCTTTTTGTTTATGAACACTAGATATTGATTACAAGTTTCCTCTCTTTGCCACCTCCTCAAACAATGTGTTACTTGTACCTCAAAGGGGAAATAAGCTCACTCATTCTACTCCCAGAATAATGTATGGCGTAGGTGCCTATGTTTTACATGTAAATGGAAAAATAGCACTTCATATTCATTACTTGTAAGTGTATAATATTTACCTCACAATTGATCAAATTTCACCTCTTTGTTCAGCAAGGGAATTATTGAGAAGTTGGGGGAACTCATCATCACTTTGAATAGGAAAAGGAATGAAATTCAATAATAAAATATGACAAGGCTAACTATCCCATAAGCTATTTTTAGCCTCGTGGACATTAATTTTCTTTCGATGAAAAGTAATTTACCATTTTCTTCTTTTGGTGTGTCATTCCCATTATCCTATTTTCACATTTGACTTCAGAGGATTCTTCTTTTTCTTTCCTAAACAAATATGTGAGATCCTTTGTCACCAAAAAATCTTTTTCAACTCAAATAGATGACACTTTATATATTTGCAAAATGTTACAGTTTAATCTTTGAAACATATACCTAACTTGAATCTTCCTACTTGATCACTCCCCTTATAGCAATAAACTTGTTTTGGAAAACCCTCCCCATTCTTTCCATATTCTCTGGAGAGGCACAAACCCCAAAAATAGTAGTGAAACATTGAAAAATAGGATTGGGGAATTTCCCAAAATGGAAAAGTGGATCCAAAGAGGTAAAAGGGGTCCTATTCTTCTACTTTCATTAGCAAATGAGCTATGAAATGACTGTAAACCTTGAGGTGAATCAAATCAAAGTGTGAATCTGCAAATTTCCCTTCTATGTAAGGACGGGGATCTTGGTCAAACAACAGTATAGGGGGAAAGATTGAAAATAGCAAATAAACTCCAAATTGTGATCTATAAAGTGCATTTAGAAGCTTAAACATAAAACTGATGGAACCTACAGAGTTTAGAGAGAATCTGGAAGGGATAAATCTTGCGTACCTCTCACAAAAAGTGGTTTTTCAAGGCTCACTGAGGACTCATTCGCCCTATGGTGAATGGGTCCTAGCTAGGGCTCTCTAAAATGTGTTTTTGGGTTCTGTTCTTTTGTGTCTGCACTCCTAGATTCCTAAAGCTCACAATTGAAAAACCGGAAATAAATTATGTAGGTCAATTTCTATGATTTTGCAAAAATGGTGACAACAAATGCAACTTAACAACTTTGCAATTTTTGTTCTTCAATAGATCTTCCACTTGCAAATCTACATCACATAAAGAGAGGAGAAAAATGTCGTTTGTTAGGTGAATGGGGGTTTGCCTTGGTCAAACACCATTTCAATGATTAAACCTTGAATTGAATAAAAGCATGAAAGGAATGGTGAATGAACAACTCTATGTCACAACTCACCAAACCCTTGGATGAACCTTGATAATGGAGGTCTGCAACTTGAATGAAATGGTTTCAATGGATGTGGATCTTGACTTTGAATCTTTGCTTGAAATAATACTTTGAATGCTTGATTGAATTATGAAACCTACGTCAACATATTTTCTCCAAAAACATGCATGACTCCACATAACTTTGACATAATGCTTGGATCTTGATTGTTGCAACAAATAATGAAGAAATTTTCCCTTGAATACTCTTGACAACAATCTTGACTCTTGTAATTGATCTCTCAATTGTGCTCTTGAAAATCTAATGTTAATTTGATAAAATAACCTCGTATTTATAGTAATTTATCTTTAATTCAAATTTCACAATCGACATTGAAATATAGATTTGAAAACATTAAAATGCCACCAAAAACATAATTTAAACTAAGGTTTCAAATCACTTACCTAGGACACACTCTTCAAGGTTAAGTGTTATATAATGGCATTTATGAATGCCGGGTTTTAACTTTCAGAAATTGTAATTAATTAGGCTTGGATTTGAATTAAAGGGACCAATTAAAAGCTAATTAAGCTCACTTAACTAGGGGAGCTCTAAATAAGTGTAAAAGTGTAAATAAATACATTTTACAACAATAAATTAAGGCATTATTAAGTTCATTTTAATTAATAGGGCCCTAAACTTAATGTGAATATGTAAAATACATATTACAGCATTAAATTAAGGCATAACTAAGTCCATTTTAATATTATTTCCAAATCAAGTGTGAAAATGTAAAGAGATACATTTTTCTACACTACAAATAGTTGCAAGAGATTGATTAAACACATTAAAATAAACTAAATTTTTTGGCGTCCCTTGGCAATTCTCGCTAACTTGCTTTCAATTGTATCTTTCAAGTGCCATAATTATATATAAAATAAAAGAGACACCGAGGAGTGAAATTGATGACTGGTATATAAAAATTATACATATAGCCTTGGAGAAGTAATTCATGCACCCGTGCACACTCATATATAGTTAATATGCGTACCTATTTATACAGATATATAATTATATACACATAAATAGTTCACTTTCACTTTCCAAAATTAATATCATAAAAATTCAGGGTTCATGTAGTCTTGAAATTCCATGTATTTTTAGCAACTTCTTTTACAAAATGCTAATAGATGCCATTTTATTCACGAGACATTAAAAGAACAAATTTTTCAATAACATGGCTCTAATAAATAATAGAATGTCGATAAAATTAAATTTTATCTTTTACATGAATTACCCAGCCATCTTTTAACTGGGCAAATCAATAGAGAGGAAAAGAAGATTTTTCATGTCTATTGTGATGTAAAAAGGACTAGCGATTTCTATGGTGAAACTGAACATAGCTCACAACATGCTCAGAGGTCATTCAGAGATAATGCATATCCAATGAAACACTTGTGTGCAACATGAACATGGTGGGAATTGTGGAGCACTATACTAGCTTATCAAAGCTCTCAACTCCAGAAGTTTCAGATGCTTCTGAAAATAAACCGTAGCCATAATAGAACGCAATAAAATGAAAAATCAAAGATGAAAAAGGTCAAAGTAAATTCTTTTGTAGTGCAGGAATCAACTTATATGTTCCCCCAAACCTTTGCCAAACTTCATCTTATTCTCATTAGTTTCCCCCTTTCCCCATCCAGACTGTAATTAAATCAGCTGTCAATTACATAATGAAAATAAGCATAGCGCCAGCACTTCTCTCATTATGACTTAGGAACTGTCACATTCAAAATCTTTATATCTTGATATGGTTTGTCATTCCTGTCAGTCTTGACTTTCTCTATTGCCTGTAAGAAGAATAAGATTACTCATAAAACAGGATCCTGTTTATTAAAAAGCATGGTGGCGAGAAAAAATGTGCTTTCAAATATTAGAAATCACCTGAATTAACGAACCAAAAATTAATTCTCAAACGAAAAAAGTCTCACCTGTACAACATCCATTCCTTTCACGACTCGTCCAAACACTGTATGCTTATTGTCTAGCCATGGAGTAGCAACAGTTGTGATAAAAAACTGAGAACCATTTGTATTTGGACCAGCATTTGCCATTGACAAAGTAAAGGGTCGGTCATGTCGCAGACTATAATGAGCAAATAACCAAATTAGGAAGGTCTTTAAAAATGGTCCACAACTTAGTTAAATAAAAGTGAAGAAAGCACAAAATAAATCTCAAGAAAGCCATAATCTGAATTTATTGAAGTAAAAATAATTCTGACATTAAAATCAATTTACCCTAAGATATTATCAGGGGTGCTCATGGATGAGAAAAGAAATATTAAACTCATAATAGAAAAATCTTTCCTTCGGAGAAAAATAAAATAAACAGATTTTATCTTCCTGTAATGATTTCTTTCTCAGCAACATAAACAATGCTAACAAGAACACCTCTTTGTATTGAAATATTTCACTTTGTTGAAATATGATTGAAGTTTGCAGCCGTCTTCACAAATTATATTACTGCAGAGAGATTGACAAGAACTAGGAGAGAATAGGACGAGGCTTGATATGGATGTTTTCATACATTTATCAGGATATTGTCAAAATTTCCGGAACATACTGCACAAGTTCACTGGCGCTTGACATGGCAGAGGTGAAAATATAATAAACCTTAAGTCATGTACATCATACAAATATTTGTAAACAGAGATTGAGGCCAGATCAAGCTCTTTATTGGCAAAAGCAGTTGATCCTCACCACCTTTGCCTTTTCAACTCTAAAGCAATTGCCTAAAAAATTCCCATGGATGGGAAAGAGTATTTTAGTATTTAAAAACAATCAATCAAGGATTACAACTAGCCAGTCACAGAAGTAGACAGGTTCATGTAATAAGCATGTGATGTAAATCGACAGATTTAGAAAAGTGGGTCAACCTGAGAGAATTCCTGTTTCACTAATTAGATTCTGGATTTGCCATTATTTTATTCATGCATAATTTGAACTCATGATCTAGATAACTAAAATAGTAAGAACTCAGAAGCAGTAGCAAGTCATACAATGGATTCACTATTAACCAAAAAGATTATTTTTTAATTTCTTTCCACGAAAAAGCTTTTGCTTACATTAGTTTTACTGATTTACAGTATTGCACATATAAAACAGGCTGACAAAAGACTTCTTTACAGTTCCAAGGAAATTCAGCATTCAAACTCTAACTTTGAAAGATACCAGAATCTTTACTGTAAAAGGTTGCATGCTTTTCAATAAGAGAATGGACCTTACAGTCCAAAGTGAATTTTGTACTGAGGTACAGATCTCTATGGTGTCAGATAAGGAATGTATACTGCAGGCCCTAAGAATGCATGGCACAAAGGATGTGACACTATAAGATCGTATGTGTGGTTCGTAAGCAATAATGCTTGGATTGATACTCCTTTATATAAGAAGGAATGGTAGGGGTTTCTGCTTTACTTTAGGATATCGTGTATTCCTATGTAATACTACATTATAGTTTTCAATCAATAGTCAAATTATAGTTGAAAAAATCAACTATGGAAGATTCAACAATTTTAGAGGAGCCAAATTCCATGTAAATTTCCTTGAATAGAAATATAACACAATGTCATTACCTTTTATGAAATTCATCCTCAAATTCACTTCCCCAGATGGACTGGCCACCTGTACCATCTCCGAGAGGATCACCTGTTTGGATCATAAACCCTTTAATAACTCGATGGAAAATCAGATTGTCATAATACCCATTTCTGCAATGTGTAGTGAAGTTCTCAACCGTCTTAGGGCACTCTTCGGGATACAGCCGCAGGTGTAGATCTCCCAGCGTGGTATGCATTATCTATCAATATAATCAGAGGTGTTAGATATTTTGTTCAAGTAAGAAGAATATCCATCAGCTATAAAATCTGCATAACAAACACATCAAAAAAAAGAAATTTGCCAGCATGAAAAGCTATACAGAAACTGCTCAGTATGAAAAGCTATACATCACATACGATAACTAATTTATATAATTCAAAATTTTAAACATATCAAATTTGAATTCAAGTTCTCTCTCTACTACTTTCTAAATCCGCCTTACATAGTAGAGTCAGTAAACTGCAAATAGAAACAGAACTTTCAAAATTTTCAAATACAAATCCCAAAAACTTTATAGTGGTTGATATTCATGTCAGAATGAATGATATGATCAGATTTTTTTTATTTCTTATATTCATAGATACAGAAGAATCAAAGGAGGTAAGTTGATTACTTGGTTCAGATGGCCTTCAAAGCATCAAGGAAAAATTAGTTGACTGTAATGTGCTGTTATTGCATTTCAAATTGGAACAAATGACTACATCTCCATGCTGATATTTTGCAGTTTGAAAGTGATTGTGTTATAGCGTAAGAAGCGGTGAATAAGCTGGCTATCTTTGGATTTTTAAAGAGAAAGCTTCTAAAATGCTTAATAAGATTATAGTTAAACAGAATGAAAAGGCTTGGTATGATGTATGCCATCCAAAGATCCAATCAGCGAACATTAATACAAGTTTCAATACTTGGTTTCTTTGTTAAACTTAAACCACCAATATGGCAGAGGTAAATTGGTGATTATTTGCTTGGACAATATTTAGAGAAACATCAATAGAAAATCAAAATGCATAATGAGAAAATAATTGGGCCATTCCAGTTGATTGATCATCTACTATATGGCCAAGACCAATAAATTCTTGCAAAGGCCTGTGATTAGACAAGAAAATTTAAATCATATCAAAGAAATCTCATGCAGACAAAGGTAGTGCCGTAAAGGACCTGATGCAACATTGTGGGAAGTGCTAGCATATTGTGGCCAGCACTCTTCAAGTAATATCACTTCATCGGGGAGTTTTTGTCAAAGGACATCAGATTCTAGATGGTATTCATATAGCACGGGAGATCATTGAATAAATCTTTGTAGACAGAAAGTATTACTAGTTACGTTTGACATTGAAAAGGATTTTGACTGATATAATTGGCGTCTCATTACTCAGATATATCAAAAACATGCATTTTGATCCTCAGAGAATTGAGAATATAGGCAATTCTGATATAACTGCAATAATCTTGGTTCTACTTGATGAATTGCCTACTGAGCCATTTCATTCAACTACAGATCTGAAACAAGGTGGTCTATTGTCCCTTACCTAGTAGAGTGTTACAGGCTACAAAATCACAGAATTGACTACTTGATTTGGAGAAAACTCCTCCATTTGAAGCCCAAACATATCTGCAGTTTACTGATGACATTTTTGCATTGACAACTATCATCACAGAGGCAACATACCCTTTTAGTCAAAATTAAGCATGTCATGACATACAACCTTTTCTGCTATTGCAGGGAAATATTTTTGGTTTATGATTATAGTTTACTATATAATACACATCCATTCAAACCAACTACGCACATCAGTTCTCCTTACATCAATAACTAGAATTTGAATCTACTTAAGCACAATTTCTTCCAAATTAATGCAACCAGATATACAATCATTCATGCAAGATCTGCAATCAAACACACTTGCGTGTTACAGTATAAAACCCTGCAACTGTGTTTTTTCATTGATGATAATACAAGACCAATTGAGGAGAACACAAATTTTCTATGTCATGATATTAATGAAAAATTTATCTTTTCAGTCAATTTCCCAAATTGTATTAATGGCATGCATATTTTAGGTGTGGTGACATATCTTAATCTATGATATTCTAGAAATCTGTAATATTCATATTGTGTAGAATACCCTATCAGTTCACACATACATAGTCATTAGATAATACCAAGTTCCATCATCCAACTTCCCATCTAGCAATAGGTGTACCCACGTATTCATCAGACTCTCTCTCAGTTGGTGGGCTTCAGTCTCCTTCAGAGAAAGGGTTGTCTAAATAAACATGATCTCACTCTTCTAGGTTTTTCTGTCCTTCAAACATCTATTTTAGACACAACATTGGCCCTCTAATTGAATGGATCTTTTGGCAAGAAAATGCGAAAGATGCATCATACTCTCTCATCTTCTTCACGTCATCACAATTGCTCTTCAACATCCTTGACTATATGGTTTACCATTTTTCATCTTCTATTTCTTGTTTCATAAAGTTGCCAAAAACTTAGTTGGAATTCAGTATGAACATTCATCATGGTAACTGAGATAGCAATGGTGCAAAGATGTTCTGGAATGATAAAATCTTATACATGACTAATCTGTCCAATGTTTTTTGATCTAGGAGACACTGAATCCAACTCATAGAATCAACGACACCAGGACTATGTTGTCTTTTAATTATGTGTCACAAAGCTGTCTGTAATATACTGCCCAAATGTTTTAATCCAAAATGTTGCAAATTTCACAGTTTTATAATATAGGCATTTCATCAAACACTTTGCATATGACCAGATATAAAGTATTTCTGAGTATAAACATTGACAGCTACTGCTACTAGAATTCAGAGTCATAAATCCAATATAAAATCATAGCATTGTTCGTAAAAACTCTCGTGGACATTTCGTCAAACAGTTTGCATTCAATGATGATTTGACATGATATCATCAATAAATACCATAGACTTAAGTTTCCAAACTCTAAATGCTGTGAACAACTTTTCCTTTTCAAAAAGATATATAAATATATATGCAACAGCTAAATATATGCATTGCTGATATAACTCACATTCAAAATTGCCAGACAGAATTGATAATATTAACTGTTTAACAAAATTGTGAATATATTTGATGTCTATTGCTGACCTCACTTAGCAGATGCCACAAGACCAATAAGAAACTTTTTTTTACATTAAACTTCCCTTGATTGCTGTACGACCACCATTTAGGGCTGCAACCTCTCCTTGGACAGCTGCGTTGGCTCCTTTGGGAAGCCTTCAAGGCTACAGCAACATTCCTAGAGGCTTTTAAGCCTTTCATAAACCTTGAACCACCTTTCAAATATGCACGGCCTCCTCCCAAGTACCTTAAATGGTACGGCTAGGTATAATACTCGTCACAAAATATAGTTTTCTTATTTATTTCTTTTAGCACACACCACACTCTATATTTCTGATCTTTCCCACATCCACACACACAGCACAAACAAATTTATTATTTGTAGGCAAATCTCAATGAATTGGTACTTGGGAATCCGGAATCTGCAACTGGCAACAAAAACTCTGTTCTTTGTTAAATGCAATTGTGAATCCGCCAGTAATTTGACTAGGAAGAGATCTTTCATCTCCAAAGCCAAACACCTCTCGGGTTTTCGTCCTAGGGTTTGAAGTTGAACTCCTAGTCCAAACTTTGCAAATGAGAGAAATAAAATAACCAAGATATGTAATTCTCATTTTGCAATTCTTTTAATATCCCCTCTTCGAACTTTCAAGAAGTTCATAATTTAAATTTCACCGTTTAAAATTAAATCCCTTTTTCCTCCTCATAAAGTGACTTTCTATTATTTTTGCTTTTTGAACCCGACTTAAGTCACTTTATAAAAATTAATTAGATACAAGTCGCCTGCAACATTAATTTAAGGCAACTTAATTTAATAATTAAATTAATTTCTTTCCAATTCCCCAAATTAGCCTATGGATATAATATAGGCTAATGGAACTTCCCCGAACACCTAGATCGAAGAAGGGAACATTACAGTCTCCTAGCAGCACTAAGAAAGACAATACTACAATTGACTCAGTTCTAGGAATAATTGTCAAAGCAACCTATCTTTATTCTGTTTGTATTTTCCCACACTTGGGTCTAAAATTTTACCTCTTAACACAGCATTTATAGGCTCCTCATTGGCACAGCACTTTCATAAACATCACAATAAATTGATATAGTCAAATATAACCAGTAACATGACTGACGATAAATATATCATACACAATTATCCAGATGAAATTTCCATTACAGGAAAAATGCAAACTGAAAATTTTGATTTCCATTATTCTGGGATGTGTGTAACACTATTTAGTATTTACAGAAAGATCTCCACAACTAAAACAATGATACATGAAGCCTACAAAAAAAAAAGACATTTTGGCAATGGAAGATATGGGATGGATGCTCCTTGTTTGAAGAATAGATTATATTCTACCAATGAAAGTTCATAAAACTCCTGGGCATTTAGTGATTGGTCACCCAAATTTACCAGATTCTTGCCAATGAAAGATATGCTTAAGACACTGCTTTGCCTGCAAAGATTAAAATGAAAACTCTATCCAAATTCAGTTATTAGCAGAGGTTCCAATTACTAAACCAAACTCTCAAGCCAATAAGTATATGACTGACATTTATTGACTACAATGGAATCTGGAAACGTCATTATAATAAATATTATATCTTGCTCTTCATCTGCTATTAATGCACCCAAGATAAGATGAAATATTTTCACATTTTTGGACTAAATGCCTCATCCTTTTGTACCTGTTTGGTGCCTTGTTTCCATCCAACCAGCCCACATGTGGGGTCATGGATTGGCTACAATTACAAAATCAAATTCTGAAGGTAACCACACAATTAAGTATACAACTGACTTAATTATTGACTACAACGGTCACAGGAAATGTCATAACAATTCTTGTATCTTGCTCTTCTACAATTAATGCACCCAAGGAAAGATAAAATATAATGTTGCATTTTTGGAATAAATGTCTCATCCTTTTATACCTGTTTGGTGTCCTGTTTCCATCCTACCAGTTCACATGTGGGGTCATGGGTCGACCTACTACTCACATAACCAATCAGCTTCCATGTAGACCACCCATTCGTTCATTTATTGGTCCCTGAAAAACCTTAAATAGTTGTTTAGCCTTCCTAAAAGATAGTAATAAGGCTCAAATTTTACCCACTCATGTTTCCATGACCAATATCAAACACAAACCAGGCTATGGAGTCTTAATTTGACCAGTGTGCTATAAATCATAGTACAGAACTCGAGATTCTCACCACTCATCCCTCACCATTTTTATAGCCTATTGTTGTTTTCAAATAAAATTTCCTATTCCATTCTTTTGCCAATTTATTCCCAAAATGTCATAAGTTTTGGAGCAATTTAATAGCTATAAATCACATACACCGATTATTCAACAATTTTATAGTGATTTTATCCAATATTATGCCAATTTTCGTCAACAGTAAATTTTTCTTTCTTCTTTTTGAAATCCCTAATCCTAACCCTATCTTTTCTATGTTTTTTGAAAAGCCTAACCCAAACCCCAATCTTTTCCTCATTATATCAGAATTTTTTGAAAAACATGTCTTTTGGTTTGTTGATTTATTCCTGAGAATGATTTTTGCTGCTATGCTATAAACTCACATGATCCTAAAAGAGTTGCAATGCATTTCGCCCACATTAAGTTAATCTGTAAGTGTTCACAAAGAGGACAAATGATCACCTGGAAGTTGGAACCCAGAATTATGTGACTAAATGTAATGAACTATTGCTGAAGTAGCAATCTGTATACAAGACCTTGAAAGCAATCAGACAAATGAGAGAAGGACAATGTCCACACTTATTTTATCACCACAGATTTGAATGGGGAGCCCACTCATATTCTTTGGAGGTTCTTGTGTATTCCTAATGGTGAAGAATAACTTCCTACAAACTTCCCCTACTTAAGATAGTTATAATACACATAACAGAAACACCATCAATACACACAGAACAATATGACACTAATTAACTTTTATCATTAATCAATGCAGCACAATATATCGTACCATCATAACCAGACTCACATCAATATACTATTTCAACTGTCCAAACAAAAAGATCGAGTACTAGAGCAGCAAAACTTCTGAGATCTCAAAAAAAAATTTACCACGTTGTCAGGTAGAGATGTTGTAACAGCCTTGCCAATATCTGACACTGCCATGAGTTCCTCAGGGGGTGGTTTTTCATTGAACACATCCCTTCCTTTTGTAGCATCTTCAGGTTCCTCTGGCTCCCTCCGGCTGAGAAAAACAGTCACTGCATATAAATGCTTATTTTTACCACAACTTATGAATTGTTAATTTTGATCTTGTTTCAGACGAAGTGCACACCTGAATAAATAAATTCGATGCTTTTTGAATGCACAACACAATATAGTGGGATCAACAAATGGTTCCCGATTCTCCATGACATTTGCAGCAGCAGCTGGCATTCTTTTCACTCTTTTGCTGCCACTTCCACCTTGGTATAAGGCTACTCGCAAGAATCTCTCATTATTTTCTACCTTACCAAGAATTCTTGCCACTTTATTTGTATGCAGGTTTACAACCTGCAAAAGTCAGTATGAAAATGAGGCAAGATATATTTCTAATGTAATGGTCTTAAAAACATAACAATGCAATCATAACAAGTGGAAAAATATTTAAAAATAAAGCCAATGTTTAGTGAAGTATCAATAACCTTGTGTATAGTTTTAAACACAAAATAGCAGAACAAATGCTGTTTAATAGCATTCTTTTGATTAATGAAAGAAAAGCATTCCTAAACACAGCACAACAATGAGGGGCACCTTCACTGATTATACTAACAAACAAAGCAAGTTGAGACAAACGTTGTAATGTCCCCACTTTCGGTTACTTCAACATTGCAATTAGCTTTGGCTTTCACAGTGACTGTCAGTCGTGCCATAAGGGATGTTCGATATTCCCAATGAGCTCCTGAGTATTTTGGTAGCTTCAAATGTCACTTCCGGTCGGTTTCTGTATTTTCCGCATCTTTGGTTGGCTGTGCGGGAAATATTTAATAATTAAATAATTAATTGTAAGTTGTTGAAAAAACATAAATTAGAAGGCAACTTAAATTAATTATTTTTTAATGTGAGTTTAAAGTCACTAAAGTGCTGGAAAATTTAATTAATTTAATAAAGTCACTTTTCAATAAAATAAGGATTATTTTTAAAAGGGAATTAAATTAAAAATAAATATTGGATTTTCAAGAAAGGGGTGTGGGAAGTTACAGAAAAATGAATAAAAAGTATTTGGAGTTCATTTTAAGGGGCTGGAGAATTTTGGAGAATAGGTAATTGTTGGTTGAATAGAGTTCACCCAAAAGCTTTGTGAGGACAAAATGCTTCACAGAGGACATTGGCTGTGGAAGTGGAATATCTTTCCTAGCTGATTTGCAAGTCGTTTCGCACAAGAACTACACACAAGTTTCAAATGTATTGATTTCCGAATTGAAAATTAAAGTTAATATCAATTTTGTGAATTCTTGCAAGGCAAGACAAAATTGTTTGTTTTTGCATAAGGTTGTTGAAGACAGATTTAATTGGAGTTGAAAACATTGCCAGGAAACAAGGATGATATGGGTTGCAGGAAAACATTTAAGCTGAGCGATTAATCTCTTAGTTTTGAAATGATTTAATATGTTCTTTTCTAGCCGCCATAGCTCCCAAGCAAGCATGTCAATTCCAAGTCAAGTCGTGATTCATGTGTTAGAAATGCAGGATTAAGAGGCATTGGGGATGTGGTTGCTGATCAACCAAGCAAATAGGAAGGATGTGAGGCTAAAGTTGGAGCTGGTTGAACCATGGAGGTGAAACCCCTAAATTGCAATCATTTGCAATAAGATTACTCTCACAAGTAGCCAACTATTCAACTTGTGAGAGAAATTGGAGTACTTATGGTTTTATTCATTCACTAAAGAGGAACCGCTTAGGGTCAAAGAAAACAGAGAACTTGGTGTACATTAATAGCTCACTTTGTCTTCTCTCATGTAGATTTTGGGTACAAGGAGGGTCCTTTAGTAAAATGGGACCAAATTTCACCTGATGGAGAAGTTGCAGCCATGGTGGATGAAGTGGTTGAAGCAAATGGCCTTAGTGATTTACCCCCAATTCTACTACCAGCAGAGGAACGTGAGTTTGAGAGTGATGAGTATTTGGAGAGCATCATAGCTATATGGATGATCATGACGTAGAAGTGTAGATGATAGATTTCTGATTTTTGTTTTTTGTTTGCATATCAACCTATCAAACTATCAAGTTATCAACATTTCTGAATTTCAATATGTAATGTGAACTATTAACTCTTTGACTCTTTGACTCTTTGACACAATGACATTTGTCATTTGTGTATTTAAACTTTAAAGTTAATGTTCATTGTTAAACTTTACCTCTACTCTTGTTTTGAAACTCCAATGTCATGATATTTTCCATAGTAGGAAAACTCGCCAAAAACTCTTGCGAGTTTTTTTTGAAAAGAGTTTTACAGGCAAGAACTCGCCATTAAAAACTCGTGAATTTTTCCAAAAAACTTGCTGAGTTTTTGGCAAGTTTTCGGAAAAACTAGGCGATTTTTTTTAAAAAACTTGCGCGATCTAGGTATGAAGCCCGTCGACAGCAAAAAGGGCATTTCACTTTCATTTTTCATCTGTTCTTCACTCTTACTTGAGCAAAAACCCACTCCAAACCATTTTGCACCATTTTTCAATGATTTTGCATCAAGGAGACGAGATTTGAAGGAGATTTTCATCGGATTTTGAAGGCAACTTGGATTTCCAAGTATCTTTTTTGATATTTCTTGTTCTTTCTCTTGTTTTATTTTTTCTTCATTTTTGTTGATTGTATGTTTAAAAGACATCATGAATGCACTGTAAAAAAGATTTAAATACATTTATATTGTTGAAAAGAAGATTTAGATTCATCAAAACAAAAAAATTTGACACATTTTTCTGATATTTTTACATATTTTGCTGATTTTTTCTTTTTTTTGAAATTTTTTTCAAACCCTAGTTATTTTGCTTTATTTTGATTCCTCTTTTTTGTTGAAAACATGTTTAAAATCATATATTAGCTTAATTTTTTACTAATTTAAAGTAATTTTCTGATTTTTACATTTTTTTCACAATTTTTTGAAAACCTAATTTATTATTTTCTTTTTTCAATCCTTTTTTTTATGAAAATGTTTAGAATCTTATTAGATTAGTTTAGATTTTTACTAATTTAATCTATTTTGATTTAATCTAATTTAGCTTGTTTTTAAATTTTCTATAAAAAAAACTAAGTTGTGCTTTCATTTTGTCATTATGTGTGTAGGTTAATTGATAATGGCTTCTGAATTTGCTTCTGCCTCAGGCTCAGCCCCATCTGTGCCTGGGGGATTTGTAGGCACTCGTCCAGTAGGAGCTACAGATCCTGCTTGGAAATATGCATATGAAGGACCAGAACCTAGATCAGTCTATTGCATTAGATGTAAAAATGTATACCGCGAGGCATCAATCGCCTCAAATACCACCTTGCAGGCATCCCTCAATGTGATGCTAAGGCTTGCATAAACACCAATGAGGAAATAAAAAGACAAATGAATGCCATACTTGCAACTGCAGAAGAAAAAAAGGTGCAAAGAGCGGCAATGCAAGCTGCCATAGCTTCTTCTCAATGTGCTCCAGTCAACCTTGAGTCAGATGATGATGTAGCAGGCATAGTGACCTCTCTTTGTGGTCCACGTGTGCGAAGGCAATTGCCGCAACTCACCACCACCTCGTTCCCCTCATCTACCTCTAGTAGAGCACCAAGATCAACACCTACGGGTTCACGCATGCATGATTTTTTTGTGCCTAGAAACACACCTAGTGCACAACCTTCCTTAGAGGCAACTGGGTGGAATAGGGAGGTGCATGAGCAGGCAGACATTGCTTGTGCCGATTTTTGGTACTTCAACAACATCCCTTTCAATGTGGCAAGCTCACCTTACTGGCACAATTTGGTGACCGCATTGACAGTTGCAGGGAAAGGCTACAAGGCGCCTTCTCGCAAAGACTTGAGTGGAAGGTTAGTTTATGTTTTTTAAGTTTAATTTATGATTAATTTAAGCTATTTTTTTGTTTACAAATTAAAATTGTGTACTTAATTTCACTTTGTACTTGTAGGTTGCTTACTAGTGCAACTGAAAGGGCAAGGGCAGCAATAGAAGAACAAAGAAAAGAATGGAAAACATATGGCTGCACTATTCTTTCTGATGGGTGGACAGATGGAAAAAACCGTACCATCATTAATCTTTTGGTTTCTTGCAAAAATGAGGTGGTGTAATTGAAATTCATGGATGCCTCCAACATAGTAAAAACTGCAGAAAATTTGGCTAAAATGTTGGAGCAAGTGTGCATGGAGGTTGGGCTTGAAAATGTGGTGCAAATCATAACTGACAATGCAACAGCATATGCGGCAGCAGGAAGAATCCTCCAAGATAAACACCACACAATTTTTTGGACACCATGTGCTGCCCATGTCCTTGACTTTCTTTTGGACATAGGAAAATTAGATTGGGTCACACTGATTGTAGAGGATGGAAGGAGGATCACTAAATTTATCTACAATCACCCTTGGGTTCTTCACTTGATGAGGGAGCACACCCAAGAGAGAATTGGTGAGATCTAGTGTGACAAGGTTTGCAATGGTTTTCTTAACGTTGCAAAGCATTTTTGGTGCATTGACAGCTTTGAAACAAATGTTTGTGAGTCAAGCATGGCTAGACTCAACTTATTCGAAGAAGCGGGAAGGAGATAGAGTTTCAAGCATTGTTTTCAACCCCCTCTTTGCACAAAGAGCAACGGAGATTGTGAAGGTAACTTCAAAACTTTGAATCTAAATTCAAATTGAATATCTTTTTTAATGTCTTTCATTGTAAATTTGTAAATTGTAACTCTAATCTTTTTTGCATTTTTAAATTTATATTGTAGGTGTCGGAACCCCTTGGTTAAAGTGTGCCGCTTGGTGGATGGGGATAAAACCCCAATGGGGTATCTTTACGAGGCCATGGATAGGGCCAAGGAGGCTATTAGAAATTATTATAAGGGGGACCGCTTCAAGATTGATCCCGTTTGGGAGATTATTGACAGGAGGTGGAACAATCAACTCCACCAACCCATCCATGCAGCAGGGTACTTCTTGAACGCCCATTTCTTCCATTTAGGCACCTATGCAGATCCTACTGGAGAGGTTATGGAGGGCCTCACTACTTGCATTCAAAGGATGACATCCACGCCTAAGGAGGGAGACCACATTGTTAATGAATTGCAAAGTTATAGGGAAAAAAGGGGTGCACTCTTCTCTTTAGACATGGCAAAGAGAGCAATAACTAAACAGCCACCAGGTATAAAATAAATATGAAATTTACAAGTTACAAGTTACAAAAATTGATAATTACAAGTTACAAGTTTCTAACTCTCTTTTTTTTTCTTTTCTTTTCTTTTTTGTAGATGTTTGGTGGACAAATTGGGGTGGAAAAATCCCAAATCTTCAAAATTTGCTCTCTATGTCTTGTGCCAGCCTTGTAGTTCGTCCAATTGTGAGCGCAATTGGAGCTTGTTTGAGGCCATCCACAAAAAAGAGGAACAAACTAGCTCAATGACCTTGTCTATGTGCAATATGATCTTCGATTGCACACAAGAAAGGTAGAGGAAATATCAAATGGTCCAATTGATTTGGATGAGATAGATCCATACAGTGATTGGACAGGGCGGGAGGAGCAGCCTCCATTGTTTTACGAGGATGACATTTATGATTTAGAGCAAAAGGCAATGGAGGGGGATGGATTTGCATTCTCATTGGATGAGCCTGAGGAGGAGTCATTGCCAGTGCCACCACCAGCAGCTGCAGGAGGATCTACATCCAGGATGGAGGTTGAGGAGCCACAGGCACAACAAGAGCCTGAGCAGAGTCCTATACTTAGACCCTCTCCCAGTCCCCTACTAAGATCTAGACATGGGAAGAGGAAGATGTGAATTTGTAAAAACTGAAATATATTAATGCTTATGTAGTATTTACTTTCAGTTATACAAAAACAATTTGCTATTTTCATTTTGTTTCAGACTATCATATCAACGCATTGAGCATTCCACATGAGGATGCCATTTTGTATCTAATTTTCTTTCAAATCAATCAAATACAGCTTGTTTCTTCTATGTACTCATTTATTGACTCATTAGATGCATCTTATATTTGAATTTTGCAAAAAAAATGTGTTTTTAGTGAAGTTTAAGCAATTTTTTAAGTTGCCGAGTTTTTTCCGAACCGAGTACTTGCAAATGGCAAGTATTCCAACTATGATATTTTCTATAAATTATTAATTTATTAAATTATATTAAGAAAAAATGGCGTCTACCCCTGTCTCCTATTTACAAAAATAGCAGTACCAGTACTGGCACAAGTCTCTCGTACTAGTACCAATACCAGTCTCCTAGCAACCTTGGTAAATAAAGTATCATTTAAGCCTGGGCAATTTAATAGTGAAGACATCAGGAGTTTTTAGCTAGTCACTAGCCGCTTGGTGGATAACTAATGGGATGTGAACTAAACTACCTACTGAAGGCTAATTTACACAATTTTAAGACTAAAGAAATTTCTAGTGCTGATTGACACAGCTCAAAACTGTCAGGCGTGATAGTTTGAAGGGAGCATAGTGGTGTTCGATAATTATTCGGTGAATATTCATCTAGCCACAGCCATTTTACAGCAGTTAAGGAGGGTTCAAGGGAGTTTAAGGTTGGTGGGGAGGTCTTAGGAGATGGCATCAGTATTTTTTAAAAAGGTGTGAGGAGTGTAGAACTGAACAGCAATCAGTTTCTTTCATCTGGAGATTGATGGTATGTGGCATTGACCATAAAACTGATACTAGCTTGCAGCTGTGGGGAATATTGGATACTCTTCTTCAGCCAGTGATTAAGGTCAAAAAAATTTATATCTGTTCATAATAGTAATCTGCTTTGCCTAACTGCAGATTGTTATAATGCTTCCCTGTATAATTCAATCACTATATGAAGTGAATTGATGTTAATTTGTTTCATTACCTTAACCATGTCAACGTGAATTCAATGTTCAATAAAATCCTTCAAACAAGCTGCACACAACCTTACAGAATCAGATTACCAACTCATTGCCATTTATATGCAAACTGCTCGACAAAATGTTTACAAAGTGAACAGAAAAAAAATGCATGAAAAAATTTGGGCTATCACACGGGTGAACACTACAAATATTTATCAGTTTGATCATAAATGGATGGTAGTATACCAACAAACAAAGCAAGTTGAGACTATGTTTAGTAACTTGATAAATAAATGGATGCTAGGCTAAATAAGATGTCTGTTGCATTAGACATTCCCATAAGAGAGATTTCTCTGGTAAGGTGCTCCTAGCAACAATAGTAAGACATATGCTGCAGAATAACAAACACAGAAAAAATGACCAGTAACTAATTGTTCATCTTATTGGACTATCTATGAAATTTTTCCATAACTCTTAGTGACAACTTATCTTAAGCAGTTGATTCTCATTTCTTAAGGTTAAAATATTTGCCTAAGTAAAGTGGATGCCTAGGAAAGTGAGAAAAAAAAGGTAATTTAAATTATTATTTCAAAATGGTGTTTGGGCGTCCCTTTTGGAGAAGTTGAAGTGATTCATATTTCTTTCTTGGAGGTTACATAGTGATTCGTTTTCCAAGAGAATCTAATTTACTTAGGCCTTGCTCCTTCATTTGTATCTTTTGGAAATTATGATGATGTTATGCTGCTGAAATATTTTCAGAGCTTTGCTTCAAGGAATGCATAGTAGCATACCTCTTAGCTTCTTCTTCCAGTCTTCATGCTTGAAAAATAGTACCTAGTTGGACTTACTGAAGACTGTGTTTCACTCAGGAGTGTAGATAGAACTTCAATTTATGATTTATTTAAGCAGATTGATGTTGTATAATATGTTCTATTGTTGTTGGTTCATGCTTGGCTGTAGCACGTTTTCATTAATAGCTCATTGGGTGAATTTCTCTTGGTTCTAGGTATTGGCTCTATTGTTTTCCCTTGCTAGGGCACCCCTTTGCACAAAGTTTCATATTTTTTCAAGGTGTCTATGAATTTCTAGATCTGGTTGCCCCTCTTTGGAGATTGAGGTTTTCACTGTATTTGCATTGGGAAGCATGCACAAATAATCCAGAGATATTTGGCAAGGTTTCTCCATTGGTACTTGATTGCCCAGCTCCTAGCTCCCCTTTGCATTCAGTTTCATCTTCATTGGAGGTGTTTGGAGAAAAATATGAGCATTTTGGTGAATTCTATACTGCTGGTCTGATTTTTTGTACATTACTGTTTCTTATCAGATCTGATTTATTGTTGTTATCAGCTTATTTGCTGATCATTTCCATGTTATATCAATTAGAGAACTTGTCTCTTAACATTTTGATGTAATTAGTCTCAAAAACTGAATTGTTGTGCAGTTGTTTATCTATTTTGTAAAGCTCGTTTAGTAGTACTAATAGCAATGTTCCACGGGTACACATCCCCCCCAAAAAACCCCACATTTTCTAGACGGGGACGTCTCAGAGACTTGGGGACTTGGAGGGGACGTCCCCCCACCAGCCCACCACCAATGTCGCTGTCTCCAAGATGCCACTAGGACTTTGAGGATGCTGGGGTGTCCTCAAGATGTCTAGGGGACTCCTAGTTGTCTCCAAGATGTATAATTCTTATACTTATACATATTTTTATAGCTATTTTTTCAAGTACTATATGTATTTCAGCACCTTGCCAACCCCAAACTTAGACCCCTCGTCCCCACGTCCCCGAAACGTGTCCCATGTTATCCCCCCGTCCTCATCCCCGAAACCCCGTGGAACGCTAACTAATAGCTATTTATAATCTGCACTTTATATTTTTGTATTTACTCCCACTGAAGAAGTGGTTTAGTCATTATTTTACTTTCAGCACCTAATGTTTAGATTGCCCCCACTAAATAAGTGGAAGTGTGGATTCATGGCTGGCTTGCCGCCTAGTTAATTGTTAATATCTTCACTCCCGCTGCATAAGTGGTTGAGTTTGTAATTTCCTTTCATTCTATAGCCGGTTCGCCGCCTATGTTCAGTTGTAATTGCATTCTAGTTTGCTAACGATCCTCGGCACTGTATGCTCTCACCTCGCCCACATTGGGATCTTGGTGATCAGAAGGTGAAGGGTTACCATTCTTGCTGGTTTATATTTGGAGCTAACGCTAACAACGGTGAAATTGTGCTGATATTTTCAAAAAAAACTAAGGGTGATATTATAGTGGTATCAGAGCATGTTTTCCTGCCATCCTGTGAATTCAGTGCTTCATTTGTCAAATGAGTGATAAGGAAATCCAATACTACACCAAAGGGCAGAACAGAATTCGGTTTCAACTTCCAGAAGTTCCTAAAGATGATACATTTTTTGAAGTTTAGAAACTGTGAGATGTCAAATTTGATCATGACTTCTGAAGAAGAAAAGAGTTTTGCAAGGTCACTTTACACCATAGGAACATGGCTCATTAAAGAAGTGAGAATACTTCTTACTTTGGAACAATGTTTGAGCCAGGTGAAGCAATCACCTTTTGGGTTGATGAAAAAAGCATTAACACCTACAGTGACCTCTTTGGTTCATCCCTATTGGTTGAGGAATGCAGATGAAGAAATTAGTCTGTTGATTACTTCATGGTTCATGCCTCAGTGAAGTGATGAGAATCTTGGCACCCTTGGTGCCCTATGATGATGAAACTATGAAGAGAGTTCTTCATATGATTGTGGAAAGCTTTCAGGATCTTGATGAAACCAATAGCAATCAGTATACCAGAAGAGGTGCTATCTTGAAGACATTTTCAAAACTCAAAACAAGTATATTGCTTATAGATTTGGGTATGCAAGATCGAATATATTATTTGATCCATTACCTCTTCATTTCAACTTGGAGTGAACAAGAGGAGGATGTAGTTGTAGCAATGAGAAACATTTTAGTTTTAACTATCAATGAGATAGATGACATTCCAAAATCTATCCTATCTTTTGTGCTAAACATTCATGAACAAGAAGGAAATAATTCTTCTACTGCTAGTATGTTGATCAAAGATTTGTTCAATCAGTGTGAGGAAAAATTGAAGCCTCGCTTGAAGAAGACAGAGCGGATAAATGAGGTGGTCATTAATGCCGAAGACGAGAATAAAATGTTGTTTCTCAATGATTCTATGGCGGTTTCTCAAGATGTACCTATTGATATGCATTTGTCTGCACATGCTAAGGATGAGTGCAAAGAGGCGACATCAGTTTTGGATATACATGAAGAATCTATGACAAGTAATGAAGAAGACCTCCTTAGTATGCTTGAGACTACTAATGAAGAAATCGGTAATATACCTTCACATGATGGGTTTATTGAAGTTAAGAAGGATAAAATTGTCAAAACAGCTAACATTGATGATTCTTTACTTTATTATAGTGAAGGCAACATGGGTGGTTTTGAGTTTGATTATCAAACTAAGCTCTTGGAAAGGGATACTCTTGAGGATATCAATTTAAGTTGGGAGGTGACTCATTAATTGAGTCAACACTCCAAGAGGAGTATGAAGAGCACTGTTTTGAACAAAATAATCAGTCCTTCAGCATTTGGGATTCTTTACTTTATTATAGTGAAGGCAACATGGGTGGTTTTGAGTTTGATTATCAAACTAAGCTCTTGGAAAGGGATACTCTTGAGGATATCAGCTTAAGTTGGGAGGTGACTCATTAATTGAGTCAACACTCCAAGAGGAGTATGAAGAGCACTGTTTTGAACAAAATAATCAGTCCTTTAGCATTTGGGATCCGGGTGTGAAGGCACCTAAGGTTGTCAAGAAACCTGTATGGGATAAATTTCCCTTTGATCCCAATAGAGCACAAAATACAGATTTCAATGCAAGCTATGAGATGGCCTTTGGAGGAGAAGATGTGTTTGACAAAGAAGTTTGCATGGGAAAGCCCCATAATGACCCTTTAAAGATGGTGGCAGCCGCTAAAGAAGAGTTTGTTGCTACTAAAACTTTCACGACTGCAATCAATAATGATTCATTAATCAAGTTGGGGGCTGCTTTAACATGTAATCAAAGAGACAGTGGAGGGGAAATAGAGCTAGAGGACCACAAGGCCCTTGCTAATGAAGAGTTTAAAGAGGTTCTCAAATTTAAATCAGATTTACCTCTTCATGTAGCTGATTGTAAACAAAGGCCCGAAGAATTGGTAGAATCTGATCCTCTTCACGATCTTGAGCATTTTCAGTTGGTGGGTGGTGAAAGACTAGAGTCTTGGAGCAGCTATGAGGGCAGCGAAGACAAGAAACAAAATTTTGATTTTGAAATGCAGCCTATCAGCAATTCACCATCCTTGCACATTAATGAGTGGAAAGGTCAATTCATGATATCCATTGAAGATGAAGTGCAAGTCCTATTCAGAGTTGATCGCACACATAGTTTGTATGAAGAGAGACAAGTAGAAGTTAAGGGCAGAGTCACCCTCTTCAATTTGCAATTCATCAAAGACTCCTTGGAAATTATGAAAACAGAATATCTATGCTAGATTAAAGATCGACATTATGCCTTCGAATTTGTAAAGAAGGCAATTGATGTAATTCAAGGAAGTGAGAGGAAGGTTGATGAGCTTACTCATGAGCTTGAATCAACGAAGAACATGTTCAAGAATGCTCAATTAGCTCTAACGGAGACAGAAGACCAGCTAGCTGATTTCAATCATCTCAGAGAGCAAAAGAATGCATTAAGAGCTTAAGAGATCAAGCAAGTAACTGTTAAGCTTGATTATCTTCAAGGAGAGTTAGATTTGAAGGGTTTCCCTAAGAAATCAAAGGATGCAAGTGTGTGCATAAGAGGTATAGAGGATTTGGTTTCCATATGGGAAGTGTTGATTTATGATGACTTCCACATCTTTGACACCAAGGTGTTGTTCAGACATGGTTTGGTAGCTTTTGATGGTTTAATTACGGCAATAAAGAGCGAAGATTTCAAACTCGTTATTCATGAAGTACCAAGACTAGGTGTTTACATGTCTAATATGTTAGTTTTATGATCAGACTTAATGCACAGAAAATTATTTCAAATCAGACACAATAACACAGCAGATACCCTGGGAAAACCCTCCTCTTGAGGGAGAAAAACCCAGCAACAATATATCACTTATATATTGAATCTCAACAAAGAAAGTCTCATTTTACAATAGGCCAATATGAAGGCCAAATATAAGCACCAATGAATGATGCAACACAGCCAACACAGCCAACTCAAGATAACAATTTGCTAATACAAAATTCAGTCTCAATGGATATTGAACTGCCTTGAAGAACTCGCATTTGATGAAGGATAAACAATATGCAATCTGGATGATTATAATCACAGCCTTCTACAGAAACTTGATCTGCACTTCTCTAGAGAATAATACAACTCTTTGATGATAATATATCAGCCTTCTATAAGCTTCGATCTTCTCTTTGACCAATCGCACCTTTCTTGAGAACTCGCACTTATGAATGAAAGAAGGAATGCGTTGAATACCAAATGAACAAAACTCATCTCTATTATATACATGATGAAGAGAGAGGACGTGTCTCTTCAAGATAAGATGTCGACTTCAATGAAATGGTGTGTCTCCATAAAAGGTGGCGAGTGAGAGAAGTCGGCCTCAAATAATTGAACAATAATTAAATATTAAATATTCCCAAGTGAAGCGCCCTTTCACATACATATTGATCTCATGAGAAATCGTGTCTCTTCATTAAATAAATATTAATCACCATTAATAAATGACGTAACCATCCATGAAGATCAATCTTAACAATTAAATAGCCGAAAGGCTACAATTTAATTGTTCACTTTATTCGATCTGGGCTGGAAGGATTGAGCCCAAAGCTGCTAAACATCAACATAATAATCCATCCTTTGGGTTGTGTGTTGTTTCAACTCACACTAATCCTTTTTGGGGATTGGGTTTGAAGACAATGATTGTCCCATGTACTCTTGTTGTTGAAGCTTTCATGGTTTGGCTTCAGAGTTTCACTAGAGAGGACATCAATCTCTTGAGAATGCACTTGGTTCTCATCAACATTTGGGAACGTGTTGAGAATTTTTTTTGGAATGTTGGAGATCATTTTCGGTTGGGTATCCATGTTTGGAATTCTTAACATGTTTTGATGATAATCATTATGTGTGGAAAGAAGGATCTTTGGAGAGTTAAGCATCAGATTTTCAGATTTATGGGTGTTGTTTCTTTCTTTACAGCCATTTGTTGGTTCCTTCTACTCCACAATTGGTGATTTGGAGACAAAATTTGAGCAAAGAATGGTTCTTTATTGTGAAGGAGTTTTCAGAGAGGGTGTTTCCAGCCTTGGACATGAGCAGATTCGTCAAAATGGATGATGATTTTCAGTGTTGCAGCAGCTGTTCATTTCCTTGCATGCTGATTTTTCTTAAATCAGATTATAAGTCATTCATTTTAGACTTGGTGGGCAGTTGCTACACTCATTTTCAGTCTTCACAGTCTCTTATCAGGGATGATTTTTGGCCTCAAATGGGAGAAACCTGAATCAGTATTTGGATAGTGTTCAAGCTCTTTTCAGTGGCTATCTTTGTACATTCTCTTGAACAAATGTTTGGGACAGTAAACCTTTGCTTGATTTGGTTCGTCATTTTGAGACTTGTTGTGACCTTTTCACACATCACCCCATTCAAGATGGGGACCCCCTAGTTTTTGCTTCATTCGGGTCTTTTGGCTTTGGTTTTGGGTCTGTCTCTCTCTGTTGGTTCTTTCTGTCTAATGATGTACTTACCATTTGACCTAGATTTGATTAGCCAAGTTTGGAGGGCTTTCTGATGAATTAGGGTTTACATTCTTTAGGCTACTTTAGGGTCAATTTGGGTTGGCTAATCGAATTTTGAGCTTAGCACTGCTATCAAGATGCTTCGAGCAGGCTCCCACTAAATTTTCACTGAATTCTGACAACTTGCTATTTTTAGTAAGTACCAATTTGGGGCCTATTTTCTTGGGATTTTCAAATTCTGACGACTACATTGCACTTGGAACACTGTGAGCTACCTGCTTGCAAAATTTGAGCTGAAACAGACAACTTACTATTTTTAGCAGTTTTGCCTTCGAGGGTCATTTTTAGGGTTTGCATGTTGGACTTTCAGATGCATGTCTAGAGATTCTTTGTGGGTTTTTCGAGACCTTCGCGGTGATATAGCATGCAAAGCGAGATGATGATTTTCAATGATTCAGGCTTCAGAGGCTATTTTTAGGGTTTGCATGCAAGATTTCTCAGCGCATGTCAGCATAATCTTTTTGGGTTTTCCGAGAGCTACGCAACGAGGTAACATGCAAGCAGAGTTGATCACTTTTTTGAGACTTGCTATTTTAGCAAGTGCTCGCATTTTGATCCCTTTTCTGGGTTTTTTTGGGTTTTTTGAGATCTCTCGGGGCAGTGTGACACGCAAACTCATCCGGTAGCTGATTGGTCACCTTTCCAAACACTTACTATTTTTAGCAGTACCACTCCGACAGCTGCCCAGCACTTCAGAATCGCGAACACAACGACATGCAACAGGAACGGGGTCAAACGGAGACCATTTGAGCAGCATGCAAGTCAAATTAGGGTTTCCAGCTTCAGGACCCAAAATGAGGGGTCGAACGCCAGAATTTCCAAAAACCAAGGTATCCCATCACGATCAGCATCTTTCAAGGAACCCGTTGGTAAAATTTGAAGGCGATCTGAGCACTTACTATTTATAGTAAGGCACTTCTCAAACAAGGCTATAAATAGCAAGTCAGGGCGAGACACCAATGTGAGCAGGTCAAGCAAGTAATGAGGACCCCATGGAGCGAATTTCAAATCAAACGGAGTTGCAGAGGTTCGGAAAACAAGCACTTACTATTTTTAGCATGTCTGTGCAGAGGAATTAGGGTTTCCTAAAAAGTAGGGCGAAACACGAGGGTTACATAGAAGCAATATCCAGTCACGATCAACATCCTTCAGGCAATCAGCACGCGAAGTTTGAGCTCATTCTGAACAGTTACTATTTTTAGTAAGTTGCTAAATATAGCAGGTGCATGCAGGAATCAGATGCCACAGCTCAGTCACGTTACGAGGTTCGAGGCAAAGCGAAAATCAAGCTTTCCAGAGCTAGAAATCAGCTTGAAATGCAAAAATTGAGAAGCTTTCTAAAAATAGCCGGTTAGGGCAAGCTGAGGGCATCATGAACAATTCACCCTAAGTCGGACAAAAAGCCGGAAAATTCATCTAAGTTTGGCAAAATGGAAGCTTTGCATGCCAAATCTGCCCTAGAAGCTTGAAGAGCCACGAAAATTTCACTAAGTCTGGGAAATTTGAAGTCCAGCATGCCAAATGCGCCTTAGCTTGAGAGGCTGAATTGAAAATGGATGAAAATTCTTCTAAGTCCTTGAAATTTGAAGTAGACATGGTGAAATGCGCCCTTGCAAGCTTGAAGGGAGTTGAAAATTTCTTTAAGTATATAAAACTTGAAGTAGGCCACCTTGTATGCGCCCTTGACTTGACGGGGGGTAAGAAAAGTTTCTAAGTCTTGCAAATTTGAAGCTCACCCATGGAAATGCGCTCTTGGAAGGTTGGAAGGCTGAAAACATTCTAAGTGTTCTAAATTGAAAGCTCCCTACCCTATATGCGCCTTGAGAAGAAGAGGAGTTAGAATTTATTCTAAGGCATTTAAATTTGAAGTTGTACACTCCATATGCGCCTAAGAAGAGGAGAGGGTGGTTAAAAGTTTCTAAGGCATGAAAATTTGAAGTAGACACCTCTATATGCGCCTTGAGAAGATGGGGAGACTTAAAAATATTCTAAGGCATTTAAATTTGAAGCTTGACACTCCATATGCGCATTGACTTGTAGGAGGTGAGTTGAAAATATTCTAAGGGTTGCAAACTGAAAGTAACACCCAGCAAATGCGCCTTAGCTGAAGGGGAAGATGAGGAAATATTCTAAGTATTGGAAATTGAAAGTAGAAGCTCCCAAATGCGCCCAGCCTTGAAGACAAGAATATTGAAAATTTCTAAGGCAAATAAACTCAAAGCTTGAAGGGTCATATGCGCCTTGACTTGGAGGAAGGGTTAAATATTTTTCTAAGGCATCAAAATTGAATGTTCATTACTCTAGATGCGCCCTTGCAAGTTGGGGAAGTGGTGAAGCATTCAAGTATCACAAATTGAAAGTTGAGACCACTATATGCGCCCTTGGGGAAAATGGAAGAGAAGGATACTTGGAGATATTCTAAGTGTTGTAAATTTCTAGAAGAGACCCTTATATGCGCCCTTGGAAGGAGACGCCATGAAGAAATTTTCTAAGTGTACAAAATTGAAAGTTGAGAGCTCTAAATGCACCCTTCAAAAGGATGAGTTCAGAATTTCTCTAAGCCAAGAGCAAAATTGGAAGTAGAAGGGTTGATATGCGCCTAGCATGAAGAGTCAATTGAAAAAATTTCTAAGGGAAATTAAAAGTTGCCACCCTTGAATACGCCCTTGGGAGAGAATTGAAGGGGGATGCCTAGGGAAATTTTCTAAGTATGAAAATGAAGGTTGGAGACTCTAAATGTTCCTCAAGACTAGAAGCTAGGGGAAATATTTTATGATGTTGAAATTGGAACCTCAGGATAAGAAATGTGCCCAAGCTTGTGATTGAATGATGGAATTTCCATAGGCGTTGGAAATAAAGGAAATTTGTTCTAGGAAAAAGACGCCCAAGGTTGTAGCTGAATAAACTTTGATTAAAATTATTTTCCAAGGTGAAAAAATTAAATGTCCCCCTTTGTTTAGACACATGAAATTTTGAAGTTGAGAAATATTTATCAAGGGGGAAATATTTTAGGAAGTCTTGAAAAGTGTTCTATGAGGGAAATAATTTTGCCTTGTGTTTTTTTTTAAAATGTTGGAACTCACTATTGATGAAATTTCTCCGGGAGAAATATAATTTTTTCTAAGGTGTTGAAGAATGAAATAAATAAAATTTCTCAAAATGGAATAAAATCTTCCTGAGGCAAAGATGAATTTTTATGCTGGAGTAATTTTAATAAATTTCTCAAAAATGTTTCAGTCAACTAAACGTTACCTACAGTCAAGGAGGGAAATTTTAAATTTTGAATGAGGAAGGAATCTCCAACAATAGTAAATTCCTATGACAACTCTATGACGACTGAGCATATTCTCTCCCGAATTGGAAATTTTCTTAGTGGGGGAGTGAATTAATGGCAACTGCTAAACTGGGTGCCGTCTTTCAGTTATATAAACTCTGAAGCTATTCATTTTTCTTCACAAGTTGCAGAGTTGAGATTGTGAGAGTGCTGAAGCGCTGAAGCTAAGAGTGACTGCTGAGTGAGTGAGAAATTTTTAAGCTGAGTGAAATGCTTTTCAAAGTGCTAAAGTGTGAATTGAGAGAGTGTTGAAGTGGAAGTGAGTGAGTGTTGAGAAGGAGAAAATTCTAAAGTAAGGAAGTTGAGTTGGATTTTTCGAAGTGTTGAAAGTGATATTGCTGAAAGTTGTTGAAGCTCGAAGTTCGGAGTCAGAAATATCGAGGTTTGGAGTTGGTAGATTAGTGCTGAAGATTTTTATTTTCGAAGCTAACTCCATATGCCAGCCATCTCGTGGTGATTTTATTTTTCTAAGTTAGAATTGTAATGCTTGAATTTTTATTTTGCAGATGGCTGAAGTTCAAAGAGGAGATGTTGAAACAAGCATTTCCTTATAATTCAAAATCTTTCTTTTTTTTTTTTTTTTCTTCGTCCCATTTGGAGGCTTTGATTGCATTGCAGGCAGAGCTAGAAATGTTGAAGCAGGCAAGGAGAATGCCTCCAGGCAGGCAATCATCAAGCAGCTAAAGAAGTCATTCATTCCTGAATCGAAGTTCGTGTCAAAGCTATCAAAGCTAGGAGGTTTGACTAATACCAACCTTGGTTCATTCAACCTCAAGGCATTCAAAAGAAGAATATACGGGCAGGGTGGTTATCCTCCATTAGTGAAATCACACAACATTATGAGAAGTGGATTGTATGCAGCTGCTGGTTTTCCACCAGCAATTCGATGTCTTGAGTTGATGATGGAATGTGCAAACTATTATAGGTCGGATCACAGAATAATTGTTTCTTCAGAAGGCAAGCTGCTGGCTAACTTCACACCTGAGGCTATTGGAGAGCCGTTTGGGATTCCAACTATGGACAGAATGTTGTACAAGTCTAAAGAAAGGGCTGATAGAATGTATGCCTCATCTTTCGATAGGTGTGCAAAGAGGATCAACACAACATGGATGAGGAAGCCAAAGCCTCCTGGAGCCAAAGCCTCTTGGCGCCAAGTTGCCAAAGCAGATCATCTCAGAGGAGCTGAAACAAGAATACTGTGACTTAATCATGATGCTCAGTCAGGTGAATGGCAGGCCACAGGCATATGCTTTTGAGCCTTGGATGTTCTTCTACATCAGTGTGGTGTTAGAGGGGAAAGAGTATGTGGATTGGGCAAGAATGATTAGCGACAACATAGATGAGAAATGTAGAAGCCTGAGGAGAACGAAGACATTTTATATGAGCTCGTATGTCATCTATATGCTAGCTCGGATGACGAAGTATAAGGGATTCACATACCAGGAGCAGATTGGATGTGGTTCTGGTCAGTTTAAAATCCATGAAGCTTGCAGGCAGCTGCACCTAATTGATACCTCCAGCTTCAAGAGAGTGAACGACGCTTTAACTATGCACATCACCAGGACTCTTCAACGAAGAACACATCAAAGAATATCCAAGGATGCACAAAAGTTGATTGAAGAGTACGGGTATTGGTTTATCCAGTTCCCGAAGTTCACTTACATAAGGCTACCGGGGTTCCATTCATACTCCTATAGACTGCCAAGGTACCCCACAGACAGGATGGTAATGCTTGAAGTGTCTAGGCAACTCATGGCCTATGATAAAATCATAAGGAAAAGGAAGAAAGGAGGATTGCACTTCCCTATTGTTATGGGAAATTCACTTGAGGAGTGCCCATCTTTGCAGGCAGCCAAGGAAGCAAAGGAGGAATTACAATTTTATCAACTCACTCTCCACACAGGCCGACAGGACTTTGATCCTCACAGAAGAATTGGAATGGTACAAGGTGAAGAATATCGGCACAAGGCTCATGTAGAATATTTTTTGGCGAATGTGGAAGATGAAATTGAGATCAGAAGGAGGATGTTCTCCAGAATACCTCTGAAATTGATCAAACAATGCAAGGTTGTCCAGGTTCCAGACCATGTGGATGAGGATGCCAGCATTATTCACCCAGATTATGAGTCAATAAAGGACACACCAATCCCACCACCTGATTGGGCAGAGCCGGAAATCACGGACTTGGACACTTTGTCTATGCCTATCTTAACTTTCACGAGGAGCTGGGTGGATGGACATGTTCACAGGCTTAAGAGAAAATCAATTGCCCTCACATACAACCTCATGGGCGATCGAAGGCCACCGATATCAATAAAGAAGAGAAAGCAAGCTGCCCAAGCTACGGAGCCACAGGAGGAGGAACCAGTTCAACCTGAGCCTCAGAGGACGGAGGAAGCATCACCCACACAGCTGTTGGCTCACTCTTCTAGCGTCCAAGAAGTTTCGATCTTTGCAAATTAGAGGGTTAGAGTGAATGAAGAACAAGAAATGGAAGAAGTCAACCAACCATTGCCTAGAGAGCCCGATAGTCAGAGCGCTAATGCTCCTGGGAGTGCCGACCAGCCAGATGAAGACGAAGAAACAGAAACGGACACTCGCCTGGATCGTGCAATCGAGGCAGCTTTTGAAGATGAGGACATTACAGAGCCTGAAGTTCAAGGTCTTGAGGAAGATAGTCAGCACATGGAAATGGAAGAGCCTCAACCGAATGTTGTTGAAGAGGAACTTCATGAAGTAGAAGCAACGGAGGAGCAGCCGCTTGTCATTTGTAGCGCTCAACAAGATGTCCCAAATTGGCTCACAAGTGCAATAAGAAGAGATCAGGAGGACGACACCAACCCAACAATAGAGATGGAGGAGCTCCTTAATAGAATAAGCGGGTCACCTAAGAGGAAGAGAGCCAGAAAGTACTCCAGGATGGAAACAGATGAGTCTGGTTCTTGCACTCCATGTTGCGGTTCTGAGGGAAGAATGTGATCTAGATGAAGCTATGCCTGAAAACTACACAATCACTACAGTTGAATTGGGACGCCTTACTGGAGCACAGGTCATTGAGGAAGCTGAAAACTCCTTCTAGGCACTGAAAGATAGGCTGCTTCGAAAGGGAGAAAAATACAAGAGGCTGAAAAGGGAACATAGGGCGTTAGTTGGGTATGTGCAACATCTAGCACATCCGTGTGCTCAGGAGAACCCAACAGTAGAACTTCTAGCTGAGCTTCCACGGGAATCAATTAGCGGGCTCGAAGAGATGAAGAAGGCAATTCAAGAAGGAGACAAGTGGATTGGCGGTGTTCGTGCCGAGGTTGAGAGATTTATTGAAGATCTTGTCTCCTCTTTCCAACATGCTTCTAGCATCCTCTCTCGTTTGGAGAACATTGAACAAGCATGGAATGATGCCCATATTTTCCAGGACAAGACTATTCCACGCCTAGCTACTCTGATGCATATGCCAGTGCAGATTTTGATTGAGGGAGGGGTGATTCAAGCTGGAGATAGATATGATTTTCCAGGCTAGTATTTTGTTGCATTCACTGGCCGAGGTTTCTTTGGCGCGGCAAGGACAGAGTCAGCCAAGATCAGGAAGGCCATGAGAAATATTCAGGAGGGCATCTTCAACATGCTGGAGGCATTATTCACAAAACGGCTAACTCCCGAGGAGGTGATAGTGGATGAACTGAAGGGAAGATTGCAACCATTCTTCTCTGAGATGAGAGTATTTACTCAGGTTGACTTCGAGAATATCTCCACGTTCTCCGCTATTATTCAGAGCACGCAGGAATCTATCGAGGCCAGGAGAAAATCTTGTATCCGGCAGGAGCAAACAGTTGTCATCCTCGAATACCAGCTTAATCTTACCCCAGCCATTTTTGAGCAAGAAGTTGATCAGTGTTGGCCCGGTTCGTTGCTTTCGCAGTCAGAGAGAAGAACAATGGGAACAAGGTCCTGGACGAGAATCTTCTAGAAGGGTAGTGGGCATTAATTGCCCATAGTGGTCAAAGGAGGAATCTGCCATTTGTATGCTCATTAATTGCACCACTCCACCTTTTGGCGGTTTTTAGGGCAGAATCTAGTCTAGGGCTGATGTGGCTCAATCTGAGCCGTCTATTGTAATTTAATCTAGGTCATCCATTGAGATTGGCCAGCTATATAAAGGGGACTCCCCTTCATTTGTACATTATTAGACTAGAGATTATAGATCAGAGAATAGAGCATAGAGAGACAGTTTAGAGTTAGCATAGTTTCATTGCATAGCATAGTTTGAAGGAGAAGGAAAGTTTTCCTTTGAGAACTTTGTAAGGAATTGTTGTGAAAACTATCATAATAAATAGTTTCATTGATGATGATTTTGTCTTTTGTTATGAGCAGCTAGCAAGATTTCTTCGTCCTTCTACTTCAAGTAGGACTTAAATTAGAGTGATTTTTATTTTCATGCAAGTAGTTAGTTGTGGATTTGTGGTGTTTGATTGAAGCAGCTTCGCTTAATCCATACCACTAGTAAACTTGCTAATGGTGAGCTTTCCTTGTGTGGTCAACTGGAATACTTTTCAAACTTAACTTCGATTGCGATTCACATGTTTGTATGCGTCGTCTTGATGGTATTTGCACATTGAGTTGTAATCTGAATACCTTTCGCTACTCCCTTGAAGATTGCACCGACTTTGTTGAAGTTGTCCAACGTGAGGCAAGGTAAAGTCCGATTGAAGTCAAACCCCACACATCTTGCATTTAGACTAGGACATAAATCTTCTAAACTCTGCACTCATTTAAATTCAATACATTTCTGGTTAGTATAGGAAACACGTACCTTATTGCCAAATCATTCACCTCACTCACGAAAATCCCCTTCCAATCATTAACCTGCTGTCAGCTGCAAACATTTTGAACAATTGTGTAAGTCCCCTCGTGGAAACAGCAAATCACAACGAACCGACTGAGGGTATTCCATTGCATTATCGGAACCTTGGAGTTGAACGTACGATTTTCTTGCAATCTTAGCATACGGGATACTTTGATCAAGAGAGAATGGAGTAGCCGTTGGACACTTTATTCTGCTATTTGGTGTTGGTCACAAAAACCACATCAACAAGACTCTTGGAGAGAGATTGGTGGAAGTTTTCAGGAATCATCTTGGATATATCAAAATTATTCAAAGGAGGCATTTTACATCCTTAAGGAGTTTTGAGGATGAGATTGTTTAGCTTTTGCAAAGGGTTGCTTTCTTCTTTGCAAGAAGTCTTAAGGGAGTCACTTATGCAGTCGTGACTCTATTTGATGCTTTGAGGAGTTATGCTGATGAGAATATTTTTGAGTTTGATTAGATTATTCTTCTTTGTGCCCAGAATGGCGATAGTCATTGGCATTGCAAATGTTAACTCCTCAGAGTCTTTTGGGTGTGAGATGCTACAGAGTTTTGATACCAATCCTTCCACGTTTTCCAATTCGAATTTCATGCATGTTAACCATTTGAGGTTGCAGGGAAGGTTAGTGCAGTTTTGGTGCAATGGCTTCATTTGTATGATCAGAGTGGTGCAGCATCATCATGGTGGGGCTTCTCAGAGATGGACATAGGACCCCAGGATCCAACTTGGTTTGGTGTGGATCAGTTTTAATGTTTGACATTGCTTGAGGACAAGCAATTTTGGGAAGGGCGGACTGTAATGTCCCCAATTTAGCCCTACACTCTTCAGTAACAAATTAGCCTATTTTCGAAGACCCGTAGGCTAATCAAAAGTGGAAATTAGGGTTTCCTATTTCATAGGAGGTTTCAGTTGAGCTTATGAAGGTTTGCACGCAGGAGTTTGGCAATGAGCTTTTTGGAGCTTTCTAAGTTTTTGGAGAGCTTTAGGGTGTGGTAACATGCATTTCTATCTGGTATTTTGCATGCAGGAAAGGTTTCTGGAATTTTTTGGGTTTTCAAAGATCTCTAGAGGGGTGTAACATGCATTTGATTTTGTCAACCTTTCCAGGCACTTACTATTTTAAGTAAGTCGTGTTAGTTGCCCGGTTTGTGCTCAAATTGTGTTTGGTAACACTTACTATTTATAGCAGTATGTTATTTTTGGTAAGTACTATTTGTGGCAGTATCATTTTAGCAGCAGCTCAGCTATTTCAATCCATCATTCTATTTTTGGCAGTAAGGCAGTTCAACTTTGGGCATTGGCTTCTCCATCCTTCTTGGAGCTAAGTTTTAATAACTTAGTCATTTCTCAGTGTTGCTTTTTGGACCCCATGCCTAAGTGAATGACTTCAAGTTGTTTTAAACAAGGAGACTTGACTTGGACACCTAAAGAGGAGAAATAAATATATTAAAGTTAAAATATTTGCCTGAGTAAAGTGGACACCTAGGAAGTGAGCAAAAAAAAGGTAATTTAAATTATTATTTCAAAATGGTGTTTCGGTGTCCCTTTTGGAGAAGTTGAAGTGATTCATATTTCTTTCTTGGAGGTTATAGAGTGATTCGTTTTCCAAGAAAGTCTTATTTATTCAGGCTTTGCTCCTTCATTTGTATCTTTTGGAAATTATGATAATGTTATGCTGCTAAAATATTTTCAAAGCTTTGCTTCAAGGAATGCATACCTCTTAGCTTCTTCTTCCAGTCTTCGTGCTTGAAAAATAGTACCTAGCTGGACTTACTGAAAACTGTGTTTCACTCAGGAGTGCAGATAGAGCTTCAATGTCTGATTTATTTAAGCAGATTGTTGTTGTATAATCGGTTCTATTGTTGCTGGTTTATGCTTGGCTGTAGCACGTTTTCATTCATAGCTCATTGAGCGAATTTCTCTTGGTTTTGGGTATTGGCTCTATGGTTTTCCCTTGCTAGGGTGCCCCTTTGCACAAAGTTTCATATTTTTTGAAGGTGTCTATGAATTTCTAGAGCTCGTCGCCCCTCTTTGGAGATTGGGGTTTTCACTTTGGCTCCATTGGGAAGCGTGCACAAATAATCCAAAAACATTTGGCAAGTTTTCTCCATTGGTACTTGATCGCCCAGCTTCTAGCTCCCGTTTGCATTTAGTTTCATCTTCATCGAAGGTGTTTAGAGAGAGATATGAGCATTTTGGTGAATTCTATACTGCTGGTCTGATTTTTTGTGTTTACTGTTTCTAATCAGATCTGATTTATTTCTAGTTTATGCTATATTTTTTGTTCTATAGCATATTGTATCAGTTAGGGAGTATTCCCTAACATACTAAGGTTTCTTGATGATATATCTTTACATTATTGTGCAGCTGAAGCTATCATTGTAAAGCTGGTTTAGTAGTACTAACAGCTTTTATATTTCTGCAGCTTAATATTTTGTAATTACTCCCATTGAAGAAGTGGTTGAGTCTTATTTTACTTTCAGCACTTGTTGTTTATTTCCCCCCCACTGAATAAGTGGAAGTGTGGATTCATGGTTGGCTTGCCGCCTTATAAATTGTAATAACTTCACTCCCACTGAAATAGTGGTAGAGCTTTATGGTCAACTATCCACCTATTCTTTACATTTCTAGTATTTACTTTCATTCATGGTTAGCCAGCCACCTATCAGCTTGTATTTCATTTCTAGTTTGCTAACGATTCCCGGCACCGTATGCTCTCACCTCGCCCACATTGGGATCTTGGTGATCAAAAGGTGCAGGGTTACTATTCTTGTTGGTTATCATTTGGAGCTAACGCTAATCAATGGTGTGTTGTGCTGATAAAATCCGGAAAAAAATTAAGGGGTAATATTACACATTATCATTCCTGAGAAAAGAAAATCTGCAAGCTTACTTGCTCTCCCAAACAGACATCAGTTCAACC
Source organism: Sequoia sempervirens (assembly GCA_007258455.2). NCBI lineage: Eukaryota > Viridiplantae > Streptophyta > Pinopsida > Cupressales > Cupressaceae > Sequoia > Sequoia sempervirens. The sequence continues at coordinate 48,738 of VDFB02070325.1, forward strand.
TCATGCTAAGAGGTATCACAGTATAAGATATTCTAATTTTACATATTCTGTTGTTTAGGGCTTGAAACAACAAAGTTAGATTTGACATTCATTTAACCATCATATGCCAAATTTGAGACTTGAATTTCCAGAGGCAAAACTATCATATGGAATCCTATTGACCTATTGTTTGAACCATTGGAAAAGTATTTCACGTATCTATGCATTGTCACTATTATCTTTGATATATCTACTTGAGATATTACTTTAAGGAAATAGAACATAAGAGTTTATATAAAATCAAAGACATTTAGAACACATATTTACTTGAGATATTATTGTAAGGAAATAGCACATAAGAATTGATATAATAAAATCAATGACATTTAAAAGACATGAGAAAATAAAGATCAAAAGCTTGAGAAGACACTGAGTAAATATCAAATCAAAGATTTTTGAGGTTTGATCTTTAAGATAAATTTGATTTTTCAACTTTCTTAAAACTGTTAACTAATGTTCTGGTTTTCCTAGATTAGTATAGTTGTTGTCTGCAATGATGTACATACAATGAGAACCATCCTTTAAATTATGCTAGCTTGAAAAGAGAGAAATGTAAGCTATGAATATTTTATTGCATTCTCCTTTCTTTATATACCCACGCAATCTCTAAGAGAACAAAACCCACCCAACAAAACCATCGATTCCTCTTTGCAGCTTGGACACAAACCTATCAGACAAACCCCCAAATGGTTAAACACAATAAACAAGCCAACATTGAACAAAAAACCTGAAAAACATTCACAAGAATTTTTCAAGTCAAGGACACATATACACATCTAGAGGACATTCCATCATTTTGAAACAAGTGGCGATGGCCAAGGGACCTCCCCTCCCACTGTCCTGAAAAACGCCACTAGGTATGGGGACACCAATTTCAAGGCCAAAGATGCATACCAATGGAATATTGCTTCTAACCAATACAGGTGTTCCTTGATGGCAGGTCACAACTTTACGGCTTGGGAATCAGCAACGAAGACAACTTGGATGAGAAATGGAGCATTACAATTTGTTTAGGGGACCAAAATAGTTCAAGCACCCATAGAGAAGAAAGCTAAATACAGCAACAAGGAAAATCAGGTGACAACAATCATCCGGTGTCACATCCCCACATCAACCACTTCCATGGTGGATGACTGTGGAAGAAAACTAGTAAATAAATAAGATTAGATGTCAGTCGTGGAGAATAGGAGAGACTGCACATTTATTGAAGGAATGTTGATCAAGGAGAAGAATGTGTCACACTATTAATAAGGCATGGCACCCCTGCCATTTCCTTCAGATTTCATGTGAAAGGAGGTGTTGACGTGGTTTTTGAGACCGCACCAACACAGAACAAAGTTTCCCAAATGGACACTCTATTCTCTCTTGAACAAAGTATTCAGCGTGCTAAGATTGCAAGTAAGATCATGCTTTCAACTCCAAGGTTCTTGAATTGCGAATAGACCCAGTTTGGTTGATGTGTATATGCTGTGTTCTCACGAGGGGACTTACGTAATTGTTCAGAATGCATGCAATAACAACCAATATATGCTTTTAAAGGGGATTTTGCGCGAATGATTTGGCTTTAGCGTGCAAGTGTCCTAAAACTAACCAAGATTATGCGGAATTTTGAATGGCTGTAGAGATTTCTAAATTCTAAATTCTAACCTAAATGCAAATGGGTGTTACGCTCAACCTAAATGAATTTCGACAAACATTGTTTAGCCTCCTGTTGGACAGCGTCAACAAAGTAAGTGCAATCTTCAAAGGATGAAAATGATGTTCAAATCACGATTCAATAGTGCAGCTACCATCACAACGATGCATAACTACTTATGAACCTTGATCGAAGTTAAGTACAAAAAGTCCAGTTGACCATGCAAGACGTGCTTACCATCAGTAAGAACGTTAGTGGTATGGATAAAAGAAATTCACTTATATCAAGCATAAACATCCATATCTAACTACAAGCATGAAATTAAGTTCCTAATTGAAGTCAAAGGAATAAGAAACCTCACGAACTATTCGAAACAAAGTTGGAATTCACCATCAATGAAATGCTTTATTAAGAATAGCCTTTTGTGACAATCTCTTACAAAATTCTCAAAGGGAGAATTCCCCTTCTTCTTCAACAATGCAAATGAGAAACTACTCTAACTTAAAAGCTTCTACTCTCTATTCTGCTTCACTAATTGCTCTCTACTCTCTGATTCTATGACTACTAGAGTACAAATGAGGGGGACTCCCCCTTATATAGCTGGCCTGTTTCAACCGACGGCCCAGATCGAATTACAATGGAGGGCTCAGATCGAGCCACCTCAGCCCTAGACAAGCTTTGCCCTAAAAACCGCCAGAAGGTGGAGGAGTGGCGTCATAAATGCTCCCAAAATAGCAAATTCCTCCTTTGACCACCATGAGCAATTAATGCCCACTACCCTTCTAGAAGATTCTCGTCCATGACCCGGATTCCTTTGTTCTTCTCTCGGACCGCGTACGCCATGAATCGCGCCAGCACTGCGTCGACCTCTTCTTCAGAAATTGATGGAGTAAGATTCAGCTGATACTCCAAGATGGCTACCATTTGCTCGTGCTTCTCACAAGATTTTTCCCAAGTCTCCATAGAATCCTGCGTGCTCTGAATGATTGTTGAAAACGTGGAGATGTTTTCAAAATCCAACTGGGAAAATGTCCTCATCTCTGTAAAGAATGGCTGCAACCTTGCCCTTAGTCCTTCTGCATCAACCTCTTCATGCGCAAGCCTTCTTGCGAATACTGCCTCCAAAGTGTTAAGAATACTCTCATGAATATTCCTCATAGCCTTTCTGATCCTGGAGGACTCCATTGCTGCAGTGTCAAAGAAACTCTTCCCTGTGAATGCTGCTGAATGCCACCCACGGAAATCATACCTATCACCTGCTTGAATTACCCCTTCATTCACCAGAGTTTGCGTGGGAACACGCATCAAAACAGCAAGACGTGGGATAGTTTTGTCTTGAAAGATGTGGGTATCTCCCCAAGCTTGCTCAACATCATCCAAGCGTGAAAGAATACCGGAGGCATTTTGAAATGCTGAGGCAAGATCCGCCATGAACTTTTCTGCTTCAAGGCGAACACCTCTCACCCACTTATCTCCTTCTCGTACAGCCCTCTTCACTTCTTCAAGGCCGCTGATCGGCTCTCGTGGCAACTCCGGTGGAAGTTCTGCCGCTGGATTACCTTGAACAACAGGATGTGCGAGATTTTGTACATACTCAACCAACGCCTTGTGCTCTTTCTTCAACCTCTTATACTTTCCTTCCTTCTTCACCAGCCTATCTTTCAATGCTTGAAACGAACTTTCAGCTTCTTCCACCACTTGTGCTCCAGAAGGACGTCCCAATTCGACTGTGGTGATTGTGTACTTCTCCGGCATTGCATCACTCAAGTCATGATCCTCCCTTGGGGCAGCGATATGAAGGTTGCGGGAACCGGCCTCATTTGTTTCCATCCTTGTATATTTTCTTGCCCTCTTCCGCTTAGGCGACTTGCTTGTCCTATTTAAGAGTTCTTCCATTTCAATTGCTAGGTCGGCGTCATCACCTTGGTCCCTTCTGATTGCCTGTGAAAGCCAATTTCGTTGAATATCATAAATAATCAAGGGCTGCTCCTCAGTTGCTTCCACTTCCCGAACTTCTTCCCGAGCAGTATTTGTTGGAGGCTCAATTATCTCGACCTCTTGATCACTTCCCTCATGAGTCCTAGCATCTTCTTCTCCGAAGGAAAAGTCAAAGTGGGTTTCCATATCCGATTCTTCCCCTTCATCCCGCTTACTGGCAGCTTCAGGATCATTGACGCTCTGAGTATCTATTTCTTTTGGTATTGGCTGGTTGACTTCTCCAACTTCCGGCTCCTCATTTCTCGGAGCTCTCTGACTAGCAAACAATGAAACTTCACGCCTACTGGAAGAATGAGATACCAGCTGAGTGGACACTGTATCCTCTGACCCCTGCGGCTCCGGCTGAACGGGCTCCCTTCTTTTTGATTCTGGACCTCGTGTGAGTTGCTTCTTCCTCTTTGCTAACACCGGCGGCCTTCTATCACCCATGAGGTCATATGTGAGGGCGACTGACCTTCTCCTTAATCTATTAACACGCTCATCCACCCATGCTCTAGTGAATGTCATGACCGGGATAGACAGAGTGTCTAGATCCACAATCTCTGGTTCGGCCCAATCTATTGGTGGCATCGGAGCGTTCTTTACCGTTTCATAATCTGGATGGGTGACCCTAGTATCCTCCTCAAGTTGATCTGGCACCTTAATCACCTCACACTCCCTGATTAGCTTTAGAGGCAGCCTTGAAAACATCATTTTCCTAATTTCGTCCTCGCTCCCAGCATTTGCCCAAAAGTCTTCCAGGTGAGCCTTGTGTCTGTACTCCACTCCTTGCACCGTTCCAATCATTCCCTTAGGATCAAAATCTTGTCGGCTCGTATAAAGAGTCAGCTTGTAGAATTTCAGCTCATCCTCAGCCTCTTTAGCTGCTTGCAAGGTAGGGCATTCTTCGAGTGAATTTCCCAACACAATGGGAAAGTGTAAGCCTCCCTTCTTCTTTCTTCTAATGATCTTGTCATAGGCCACCAATTGCCTGGACAACTCAAGCAATACCATTCTGTTAGTTGGATACCTAGGTAGTTTGTAGACATGTGAATCGTACCCTGGCAGCCTCAAATAGGTAAACTTTGGGAATTGGACGAACCAACACCCATATTCTTCTACCAGCATCTGCGCCTCCTCGGATATTCTTTGCTGTAACCTCTGCTGAAGGGTCCTTGTGATGTACATGGTGAAAGCATCATTTACTCTCTGAAAGTCACCAGTGTGCGTAAGATGCAACTGTCTGCAGGACTGGTGAATCTTGAACTGATTGTAGCCGCAGCCAATTGGCTCCTGGTACGCCAATCCTCTGTACTTGGTCATTCGAGCCAACATGTAAATGACATATGAGCTCATATAAAATGTTTTTGTTCTTCTGAGGCTCCGGAACTGCTCATCAATGTTATCACTTATCATCTTCGCCCAGTTTACTTGCTCGTTCCCCTCGAGCACTACACTGATGTAAAAGAACATCCATGGCTCGAATATGAATGACTGTGGGCTGCCATTGACTCTGCTGAGAAGCATAATGATGTCGCAGTACTCTTGCTTTAGCTCCTCCGAGATTATCTGTTTCGGTAGCCTGGCAGCAGGTGGCTTTGGCTTGCGCATCCATGAGGTGTTTATCCTTTTCATGCACTTTTCAAAGGTGGTGGCGTACATCTTATCTGCCTTGGCCTTGGACTTATACAACATATTGTCCGTAGCAAGTATTCCAAACGCCTCGCCAATTGCATCTGGAGCGAAATTAGCCATGATCATACCGTCCGGAGAGGTGATAGTTCGATCCTCAGAATTGTAGAAGTTGGCACACTCAAGGATCAACTCGGGACAACGGACTGCCGGTTGGAAGCCTGCTGCATTGTACAATCCGCTCTTGACGATGTTACGTGATGCATCTGTTGGAAGGTTGCCACCTTGCCCGTACATTCGGCGTATGAATGTCTCGAGGTTGAAGGACCCGAGGTTGGTGTCCGTCAAATTGCCATACTTTGAGATGATTTTCGACTCCGGGATAAAGGACTTCTTTAGGCCCTTGATGATCGCCTGCCTGGAGGCGTTCTCTTTGACAGCTTCGTTGTTTGCAGCCTTAGTTCCAGCCTTGCTAGTTCCAGCAGCGTCAGCCATCTGCAAACAAAAGCGAATATTACTCCATCAACTTTTTAAAACAACAAACACGCGAGGCGGCTGGCGGTTGGAGTTGGCTGCAAAAATAAATACAAGTTAGTAGCCTCAGCATCCAACTTCAACTTTCGACAACTTGCAGCCAAAAGAAATATTCAACTCCACGTAAGAAATCCATTCCAACAATTTCAACTTCGGAAAAAGCGTTAAGTTTCAGCAATATTTAAAATCAGCAACTCCGAATATTTAAAATCAGCAAGCTTGCGAATTACAAATTACCAAGTTTGAAATCAGCTCTTCGACAGTTATACATCAGCAACTTCGAAGAGTTTTAAATAAGTCCGAGAGTTTTAAACGTGCAAGTTTAAATCAGCAAGTTTCAATAATTTAGAATCAACTTTTCGAAAGTTATAAATTAGCAACTTCGAAAAGCAATCAAAACTAGCACTTCGAAAATTATAAAACAGCAACTTCGAAGGCTTTACAATTTAAATCCAATTTGATTGCAACACTCAGCAACTTCAAACAACTTCGAAAAAAAAATTAAAGCTCAAGCAATTTCGAATTCTCCAGCATAAATAAATGATTTCAGCATTTCAACTCTTAACTTCAAAAGCATTTCGACTTTCAACAAAATAAAAAGTTTCAGCAACTTCGGGTACTTACCTTAGCAACGTGAAGAAATAAAAATGCTAAACCCTTCAAACTTTACTTCAAAGCACTTCGCAACTCCGAATCTCAGCAACTTCAAGAAATCAACTTTCAGCAACTTCAATCTCTCAGCAACTCTCAAATGAAATCTCACAACTCAACTTGCCAGCATAAATTTTAACTTCGAATCTTGTGAAATGAGAATGAAAATCCTCAGAGTTTTATAGCAAAAGGCTGGCGCTAATTTTAGCATATGCCTTTTATTCCCTTCATAATGACTGACGCGTTTGCTAAATTTAAAAGGGAATATTCCAGTCGTTAGGCAGTTGTTATGACAATTTGCTATTCGGGGAGATTCTTTCCTCGATTTAAATTTAAAATTCCCTCCCGACTGCCAGTTACCTCAAGTAATTTCGAGAAAATCATTTTTACATCGATTTGAAGTTATCTCAACTGCATTTTAAAATGGCACTTTTAATTTATTAAAAATTTAATTTAATAGCCATTTTAATTTATTTCTTCAGCGCACTTTAAATATTCGATATCAATCGTCAAACTTGGCTAGGCATAATTTTATTTTCCATCCGTAATTGACTTCCAAAATAAATTCCCCTTGTTAAAATCATCCGAATTTCACAATTTCGTGGGTCAAAATCGAAAGGGGAATTAAATATTAAACTTAGGAAAATAATTAATTAATTAAATTAAATTAATTTCTCCGTCTTGCTAAGAGAAATTTTAATTTCTTCCAAATGCCATAGAGAAATCTCATTTTAATCACGCTGAGGGGAAAAATTTTAAGTGCCTTCGAAGTCTAAAATTTAAAATTTAACCTCTTCCTTCAAGAGTGGGCGCACTTATACCTTAGTGTGTTCACTTTCATGCCATAGAAAACTTACGTTGCTGGGCATATTTCACATTATGAGTTTTCAATTTTGTAGCTTGGGCGCATTTAGATCATGATACTTTTAGTTTGAACGCTTAACATCCTTTTCTACCCTTACCCAAGGCGCATATGAAGGTAGGCTCTTTTAATTAATTAAGATGCTTTTTAAAACAATCTCCAACTTCCAAAGTTCCTAGGCGTAATTCATGCGTTTTTCCACGTTTGAGACTTGTTCACATCTAGGCGCAAATGGCATGTGTTGCTTTCAAATTTGTTGCGTTTGAATGATCATGAGTCAAGGCGCAAATAATTGTGTGCACTTCCAGTTTGAGATACAAGAAAAACGCACAGGCAGCTTGCTATTTCTCCATAGGCGCATATGAAGGTGGAGTTCTCAATTTCTTCCCAGAGGCGCATTTCATATCATCAACCTCCAATTTCGCTTTTTTTAGCTTTGGGCGCATATGGCTATGTGAGTGTTGAGGCGCATGATATTTTCAATCTCAGAAAGGACTTGGCCAAGTTTCGGGTTTCTAAGCTTAAGGGCGCATTTGATATACCAAGCCTTCAATTTGGGCGGATTTTCAAACCTTCCTACTCAAGGCGCACACCATTGGGCAAGCTTTTAATTTGGGGCGCATATGGTACCCAGAGCTCCTAATGTCGTCCTTTAGAATATTCTCACGATTCATCCCCACAGGCGCATGTGACACTAACAATCTTCAATCTTACACATTAGGCGCATACCACTTGTCAAGCTTCCAATTCCAACCAGGCGCAAATAACTATGTGAGCTTTCAATTCGTGACTTAGGAAACTTTTACCTTTCTCATGTTGCTTTCAAGGGCGCATTTAACATAGGCCACTTTCATTTTACCCTTTTCCATACTTGTTCTTGAGCGCATTTACTACTAGGAACTTTCATTTTGAAGAGGGGCGCAAATTGACCCATGGGCGTCCAGTTTTAGCCTTGGGCGCATTTTACCCATCCTCATTCCAATTTGTGCTTTGGGTGCATTTGAGGAGGCCAACTTCCATTTCCCGACACTTAGACGTTTTTGAACTTTCTCCTGCCAAGGGCGCATATCACATGTTTGACTTTCAATTCGATGCTTAGCAATTTTCAATTTTCCACGCTTAAACTTTTTATTTTCTCCTTCCCAGGCAAAGGCGCATATGAGGGGTACAACGTTCAATTTTCATTACTTAGAATTTCCTCCAAACTCATTTCTTGCCGAGGGCGCATTTTGACTTATCAACTTTCACTTTCATGCCTTAGCCAATTTCAAGCCACCCCCAGGCGCATTTGACACTTGCAACATTTATTTTGAAGAGGGGCGCATATAGCTAGTGGTGTTTTCAATTTTGGCCTAGGCGCAAATAAGGGGTCAAGCATCAAGTTTCATGAGGGGGGCGCATTTGGACCCATAAGCTTTTAATTTCGCTACTTAGCCAATTTCCCATCCAATCACCAAGGGCGCATTTGAAGGGGGCTTCGTTCAATTTTTGACACTTAGTGAATTTTTGAATCTCCAACCTTCTTGGGCACATTTTAACCTTGCAACTTCAAGTTTTCCAGACTTAGTCATTTTTCTGCCTCTGTTCAGCCTTGAAAGCGAGTTTCAATATTGGACTTCAAATTTTATCCATTTTAGTGAATCTCGTGCCCTCTGCCAGATTTAAGTCGATCAACCCTAACTCGCCCCGTTTTTCTATTTTTAGAAAGTTCCTTGAATTTCGCGCCTTCGACTGAATTTTGACCTTGGGAAGCTTGATTTTCACCCTGCTCTGAATTTTGACTAACTGGTTATGTAAGGTCCCTGACCCGTGGGACACAATTTTGTAATTGTTTTGAAATGATTGATTTGTTTTGAATATGTGGTTCAGACCAGTAATAGGAAATATGTTGCATACACTACAAATGATCATTAGTAATGTCGTAAAAACTGGGCAACACTAATGCTCGCAGCAGTTCATGTAAGTAGTAATTCCCATATATCACAGACGTTGACAGATTGAGAGATGGAATTAGATATTCAGGATTTCATTTTCAGTTTAACATAGTGACTTTGTCTGACTCAACAGTGCTATTATAAGTAACCAATAGACCCGAACTGTTTACTTCCCTGTGAATGACTCTTACACATTACCCTAATCAACAATAGGAGATTATCATGTTCCAAGAGACCACTAGGCCGTGCTGATTATGGAACAGAAATAGTGTGTGGGTTGTAACAGCATGGTCAGTATGATTTGCTGAGAACTACAAGCAGAAATAAATGGTCTGAAGTGCCATTTCGTTCCAGCTTGAAGGGTGCAGGGTTGACATCAAAAACGTCCACCAGTCTCAGCAGCATCATGAATATTCTTTTCAACAGTCGTTCCTCTGATTTTGCAGTGTTCCTAGCCGCCAAAAGATTCCAGACGCCTCTCTAAAACCTCTCAACAATGTCCACGACCTAGCTGGAGTCTGAAGGGAGCCGTTTCATCACTTCTTCAAACATGTTTTTCATAAAACTGTCCAGATTTCTTGAAAACGTGGCCTGGCTTTGAGGTGTTTGCTTGTAAAATAAGCGCCTAGGGCTCCATCAAAAAGATACGCCTTTAGCTGTGAATTCAAGCTCCAAAATACGATTCCCAGGAGGTGGCAAAACCTTTAAAAGGATGCAAATGCGGGTATCAGATATATGGTTCGATGTCTTCATTCCAAACCTGAAACTATCCAGCTAGGGGTGGTGTTTCACACCCGAACCTGGTTGCAGGGGTCTTCAAACCCTAGCCAAGAAGCTCGACTATCTTCACTGCCGTGAGAAGAATGCATATCAAAAGTGCCAAATATTTCCTTCTTCTTTCTTTTTGTATTCTTCCCTTCAAAATTACAAGTGACCCATTTATTATAAAGTAATGATATTAATACTTCATAAGTCACTTTGTGATTTATTTTCACCCTTCAAAATATAAGTGACTTTTACAAGGAAATATTTAAAATATTTTACTAAGTCACTTAACAACTTGATTTATCAATTATTTAATATCCCTCTTTTGAAAATAATTTAAGAGTTAGGGAATATTAAATAATTGAGTCAATTTGTCCAATTTTTGGGGACATTACAGGTTATGTCAGCGCCTGATGCCTGTTTGTACCTGCTATTTTTAGCAACCTGCTAAAAATAGAAACTGTTCAGAAAGTCTTCAAACTTCACGTGTTGAATGCCTGAAACATGGTGATCGTCACTGGAAGTTGTTCGTGCTTGACTGCTATATTGTGCCCTTGATTTTAGGAAACCCTAATTGACTTGCTAAAAATAGCAATTATCTGATTCTTCATTCTCTGTAACTTGGTTTGCCTTGAAATTTGGACAGTGTGCCCCTTGCTGGTGAATTTACCCCTCTACGCTGACGCCGAGATCAACTTTCTATTTATAGCCTGCGGCTGGAGCATTTTACTAAAAATAGCAGGTTCTCCGATTGCCTTCAAATTTTGCCAGCAGACTATCCGAAGGGTGCTGATTGTGATGGATACCTCAGTTTTGAATATTTTGACCTCTGATTCCTCATTTTTAGCGCTGAAGCTCGAAACCCTAATTTTGTGCATGCTGCTTAGATGAGCTCCGTTTGACCTCGTTTCAGTTGCATGATGATCAGCTTGCATTTCTGAGGTGTTGAGTGGCTGCCTGAGAGATACCTGCTAAAAATAGAAGGCGGCCGGAAAAGTGACCGACCGGCTGCCGGATGATCTTGCATGTCATACTGCCCGAAAAATCTCGGAAAACCCAGAAAAACCCAGAGAAATCTCCAACATGCACGCACTGGCTAAAAATAGTAAGTTTCTGGAAAGTGGTCAGCTCCATTTGCATGCTATACCATCGCGAAGCTCTTGGAAAACCCAGAAAGAAAATGCCGACATGCGCTGAAAATGTCTGCATGTAAACCCTGATATTGGCCTCCGAAGGCCGAATGCTGAAAGTCATCATCATACTTTGCATGCCACATCACCGCGAAGGTCTCGGAAAACCCAGAAGGAGTCTCCAGACATGCATCAGAAAATGTAACATTAAGGCCTTGAAATCTGCTCTGGAAGCTGTACTGCTAAAAATAGCAAGTCGTCCGTTTTTGCTCAAATTTTACCAGAAGTGAACTTGCAGCGCACAGAACGCGATGAAGTTGCCGGAATGTGAAAATCTCAAGAAAATCAAACCTAAATCGACACTTACTGAAAATAGAAAGTTGGCAGAACTTAGTGAAAATTTAGGGGTTGCTTGCCGGAAGCATCGTATTAGCACTACTAGGCACAAAAGCTGACTAACCAACTCAATTTGGCTTCAAAATGACCTAAAGATGTGAAACCCTAATTTCAATACTTGGTCGAATCTTTGCGTTCAAGCTTACTGACGGGAGAGTCCACGGAAACCAGAAAGCAGAAAAGAAGCAGAACGAGAGAGAAAGACAAAAACCAAAACCAAAAGACCAGAATGGAGCAAAAATTTAGGGGTCCCCATTTTGAATGGGGCGATGTGTGAAAAGGTCACAACAGGAGGGACCAAAAATAGGGCACATAGGAGAAGAGAGTATAGACATCCATTAATGCGTTTGGTAGGTGTAAATGCCCGACTCTACAACCTTTGACGGGGTCCTTTCCTACACTACAAGGAGAGTTCGTAAATGGGGTATGGGTATCCATAAAAGCATAACAAATAGAGAAATGTGAGGAGCGATGATTCATAGAGGTGTACAAAACCATGTTGAACGACCAAGTATCTCATTTTCTATGCCTCTTTCTGTGTAGTAATAGGTGTTGATGTGATTTTTGTGACCACACCAATCAGCAGAACAAAGTATCTGAAGGCTACTCCATTCTCTCTCGATCAAAGAATTCCATACGCTAAGATTGCTAGAAAGTTCGTATGTTCAACTCCAAGGTTCTGAAATGCTATCGAATACCCTCAGTCGGTTCGTTGTGATTTGTTGTTTACACGAGGGGACTTACACAATTGTTCAGGACATTTGCAGCTGACAGCAGGTTAATGATTGGAAGGGAATTTTTTGTGTAATACGGATGATTTAGCACTGAGGCACGTGTTCCTATACTAACCAGAATTATGCGGAATTTAAATGGATGCAGGGTTTAGAAAGCCTAGATTTTAGTCTAAGTTCAAGATGTGTGGAGCTTGACTTCAATAGACTTCAACCGGATTTTGCCTTGCCTCACGTTAGACAACTTCAACAAAATCGGTGCAATCTTCAAGGGAGTAGCGGAAGATATTCAGATTACAATTCAGCATGCATATACCATCAAGACGACGCATACAAACAAGTGAATCACAATCGAAGTTAAGTTTGAAATGATTTCCACTTGACCACACAAGGAAAGCCTACAATCAGCAAGCTTACTAGTGGTATGGACTAAGCGAAGCTGCTTCAATCAAACACCACAAATCCACAACTAACTACTTGCATGAAAATGAAAAATCACTTTAGTTTTAATCCTACTTGAAGTTGAAGGGCGAAGAAATCTCGCTAATTGCTCATAACCAAAGACAAATTCACCATCAATGAAACTCTTTCTATTATGATAGTCTTCGCAACAATTCCTTACAAAATTCTCAAAGGGAGAACTTTCCTTCTCCTTCAAACTATGCTATGCAATGAAACTATGCTAACTCTAAACCGTCTCTCTATGCTCTATCAGAATGTCTATTCTCTAGTCTAATAATGTACAAATGAGGGGGAGTCCCCTTTATATAGCTGGCCAATCTCAATGGACGGTCCAGATCAAATTACAATGGACGACTCAGATCGAGCCATATCAGCCCTAGACTAGATTTTGCCCTAAAAACCGCCAGAAGGTGGAGGAGTGATGCAATTAATGAGCACAAAATAGGAAAATTCCTCCTTTGACCACTATGGGCAATTAATGCCCACTATCCTTCCAGAAGATTCTCGTCCAGGATCTTGTTCCCATTGTTCTTCTCTCTGACCACAAAAGCAACAAACCGGGCCAGCACTGCATCAACTTCTTGTTCAGAAATAGCCGAAGTAAGATTGAGCTGATACTCGAGGATAGCAATCGTCTGCTCTTGTCGGATGCAAGATTTTCTCCAGGCCTGTCATGTCCCCATTTTTGAGAGCATCAGAGTTCGTAAGATTGGCCTATCAGGAGACCCTCGTAGGCTGACAGAGTGGTTAGAGGGTCGTTTGGGAGCTTGGCTCAGCTTCAGAAGGCAGTGTTGATCAATTGGCTTTCGTTTGGGCTCGATCGGAGACTTTTTGCAGAATTGCTATTTTTAGCAGTTCTGGCGGCGGCGTGGGACCCACCTTTATTTTGCGATAGGAGATTGGCGGCGTTGAGAATCACTTTAGTGTTGACCGACTTCGAGACGGACTGATGTCGGTTGAGTAGCAAGGAAGATATTAATATTTAATTGTATTGATTAAATATTAATTATTTAATGATTTATAATATAAAGTTATAATGTTATATTATAACTTAAGTGATTCTCCTTGAGGGGTGCGCCCATCATCAGAAGGGGCCAAAAGTGACAATTAAATTATGATGTAATATTTTGGCTGGAGACTATGGAAAATTAAAAGAATTAAAAAGTCAAAATTTAATTAAAACCCTATTATTGAGGAAATCGCACTTTTGTGAAGATAAAGGGTTTTGCATTGGTAATTGTGCCATTATGAGATTATTGAATTTTGAGAACTGATCATATTGATCTGAGCACAGACTTTAGGGTTTGAACTCGACTTCCTTGGGGAACGAGCCATCTCCAGCGGAAAGCAATTCAGAGAGTGTGAAATATCACTTGATCTATTGCCAGCAGAGGTTTTCTCATTCAGAGTAAACTACAGAGCTTTCAGAGATTGTCTTTTATCTGAGATTCTTCAGTGTTTTGCATCCAGACAGTAGTTGTTCATCTTGGCGCATCATTACAGAGGATTGGACATTGATTTTGGTGAAGGCCGTACAATATTTATTGCTGTTCTGTCAGGCCGTACCTTGCTGCAGGGCCGTACAATCTGTCCTTTGGCCGTACTCATCAGATTAAAGGAAACGCCTTTGTTAGAGGGTTCCAGTTTGCATCAAAGGAGGCGCCAACTATCTGGGAGTCACCAGAGATCATCAGTCGGAGGGAGAAGATCATTGTTTGACTCAGCCGTACATTTCTGTACTTCTGTAGCAGCAAATACCAGGTTTTAAAAATATTGAAAATTCTTTATTTTATTCATTGCATGTTTCTGGATATCATTGTAATCAGTAGAGAAGTTTGAATAAAGATACTGGCATCGATATTCTCTCATTTCCAGAGCTATTTTATTTTTATTGAATTTATTTCAATTTATTGTCAAAATCGTACCTTTCATTTATTGCATCAAAAACACAAAATTTGCAAAAAAAACCAAAAACCTTCAGAAAAACCTAAAAATCGGTCAGGAGCAGTGTCAGGGGGAAACTAGGGTTTCTGATTGGTTGCTCGAGCTAAATCACGCCATCGAGGGTTTAGCCATCACATCGACCGATTTGGTACCACGGTATTATATATGCGGGCGTGCTGCGATTGAGCACGAAATTTGGCGGCGGTAGGAAAACATGGGCGGGAATGGCAATTACGATAGAGCAGTTAATCGAGCGAGAAGTCCACATAACCTGAGAGAGGAGTCGGGGAAGCGGTGCAGAGGTTTTGCATGCACTTAGAGATCTTCGTGCAGGTCAACGGCGGTCAAATGGTGTATTACAGCAGTTGGCAGATGCACTGCAGAGATTAGGTACTCCGAGGAGATCGTCACCACATCGTGACGATGACAGGAGTGTTGCAGGTTCACGGAGAGCTCCTAGGACAGTGTCACGGACAGCAGATAGGCCTACTAGGCCCACTTTCACGAGACAGGAGCCCGATGAGGCTATAGCAGGTGAGATGCATGAGGGTTTGTTCGCTGATACATTTGGGACAGCGAACGACGAGTGGCAGTTAGTACCACCTGAGATCAGCGGAAGGATTACTATTGACAGAACACCACAAAACACAGAAAGAGAAGTGAATAGCATGTTTCAGGAGTATAGCATTCTACCGCAGAAAATTAAAAAGGAACTTCCTTTCTTGAGCTTCATGGATTTGCACCCGAGACTTTGTCATAAGACAGAGTTGGCCAGAAAGGAATATCTCACTATAGCTCATGAGTTGTTTACACCTGGAAGGGATAGAGAATCTACACATAAGCATGATACAACTCTTCGTCATAATGATTTGATATCTTCAGTCTCCTATGAAGAAGGCAGAAATTTATGTGATGAATTTGATAGAAGTGCTGATTTAATTCGAGAACACACTAGCACAGCCTTGGGTAATGATTTACCTACATCGTCCTTGCAAGAGGTGGCCCAAGAAATTTCTACCATGGAGGCTACTTCTGATTTTTATGACAGCGATGATGAAACTTCGCGTGAGCATGAGCCAACACCTGTTTCACAGATGCAAAGTCACCCTATTGAGTTGTCACGTGAAGAGACTCAAGAGTTGGGTACTACAGATGCAATTGGTGTTGAGAACTTATATCATGGTGAGTCTAATTTTTCGGATCAGACCTTTGAAAACCAGCTAGAGGATTCATATGTTGATATGGAATCCCAGGATCATGGGTTGGATGGGCATGTAGTTACTGTTGGAGTAGAAGCGTGTGAAGATACTGTCATACCAGCAACTTCTACCATACCAGTTGAGCCATCCGTTGAGGTACCGAGCAGCAGTACCTTAGATGTTGAGGTGTGCATGGGTGAAAGCACACATGATGCTACTTATCACGAGGTGAGTGATGACGGATCAGCGTCATATCATAGTGCATATGGTGAACCGGAAAACTTGTATGGGGGTCGTAAGCTACAGAATCCTCATCATTTGGTTGGGCAACTACAAGTGAATGACAATATGATTGCCACAGCCCTTGAGCATTTCGATGTTGCACGTCAGATGTTGACTACCTATGGTTGGAGTCCTCTTTTGACAGATGAGCACGGTGATAGTGGTTTTTCCCTTGCATGCACTACGAGAAGCAATTCGAACGATGAAACAAAACTACCTAAAACTACTTGCGGACAGGGATTTCCTTCTCGAGTGGGATTGCATTTGTTATGATGCATTGAAGGGAAAGGAGGAGCAGATCGATGAGCTCACTCATGAGCTTGAGGTGACTAGGGACTCATTGCATAGCACCCAGTTGGCTCTTCGAGAGTCACAGTTACAGATTGAGGAGCTTACCGTGGCGTTGAGATTGGCACAATCTTCACCATCTTTGGATGTAGTTCAGTCTTCCATGGCAGCGATTGGTGACGAGTATACACCCATGGTTCCTAGTAGTGAGGGAGATGTTGAGGATGTGGTTACAACCATCACGTTCACAGGAGCAGTTGATACAGATAGGATGAGTGCACTCGATGAGAGTAGCAGTGAGCCACGCGTTGCACCAGGTTCTCTTGAGATTAGTTTCGTGATGGGTGATGCAGGGCAGTTCATTGATAATTCCTGTGACATGGTTGTGGATTCACTAGAGAGTTGTGTGACAACCCTCAATACTTGCCCATCTTCACAACAGATATTCAGAGTCTCATCCAGTTGGGAGAGTGGTACTTGTGTTGATTTGTTTCCCTCTCCTGGAAGCAAATCAATCTTTTCGTCCGATGCAGTTAACTATGATCGGCAGCTGGTTGAGCCAAGTCAGGAGTACAATTCAATTTATTATTCCAGCGATTCAGAGATGGATGATTCAGATCAGGATGGAGTGATTGTGCAGTTTGTGAACAATCCATTATTTGAATTTGATGGTGGTTTGGGCTATGATAATCCACTCTTCGAGTTGGAGGCTGATCGTACTCTTGATTCTAGTTCTTGGTTGGGTGATAATCGTAGTGTTTGGGATTGTTCCAGTGCATCGCAATTCCAAACAAGACTCACAGAGGAGTTTAATGAGGTGTACACGGTGAGGAGTGCTTATAGTTTTTCCTTTGATCCACATGTACATGATTCGTATTCGATGCACCATTCTTGTGCACAGGGTGATTCTCTTGGTACAGTCGAGGGGAGTACTTCATTACTGTGTGCAGAGTTACCATCTTCACAAGATGGGATTAGCGGATGCAGGTATGCAACTCAGCAGTTTGCGAGGTATTACTTGCAAGGACAGCAGTCAGTTCTACATCATGCCGATATGTATTTGACAGGGCTTGATACTTCTATGTCGCAGATTTTTCATACAGTTACATGGGTACAGGGCGACTATGGTGTTAGTTGGCATGATGGTTTGGACAGTTATCACATCCATGAGTATTTAGCAGAAGACAGGGAGAGATTCAAGATAGTAGATGCTTCTAGAAGTTTTTATCTCTGCATGACGGATGGATGTGGATTCATATTGTATTGGGATCCCGGTGGCGACAGCTTTGGCACCGAGTATTGGATGGGTCCCATTGGGTTACTTCACTATTCTCAGCATGGTGAAGTTGGAGGCAATAGAGCGCAGTGGCAGTCTGAGGATGACAGTCACGACAGACTTTCACTCTGGGTTTGGGATCCGGGGATAGCTTGCGCAGTTGAGTTTTTGTTGATGCTACAGGAGACAGTTCGAGATGTGTGGGACATTTCACAGTTTTTCTTTTGGGCCTCCCGAAGATTGGAGTTTCTTTGCAGT
>VDFB02070327.1:0-23363 GCA_007258455.2 Sequoia sempervirens
AGAATTTCTAAATTGAGAATGCAAAAATGACTCCTTTTCTCAATCAACCTTCTATTTATAGGTTCAAAATTAGGGTTTTGACCTACCTTGTCTATTTGGCGCACCTTTTGATGATTTTGAACCCAAATTTGACCCCTTTATTGACCTCAAAACTCACTTTCATCTTCAACATTGGATTCTTGGCCATCAACTTGTCTTATCGGGACAATTTTCTAAAAAATTTGAATTTTTTTGCAAATTTGTAAAAAATTCCCGAGGGGGCATACCTGTACCCTGAATTCTGTGGGGCACCCTTTGACTGATTTTATTTGACACAATGCGATGAGATGTATTATGTCAAAGAGGGGCAAAATGTAGACACTGAAAAAATTTCCTAAGTCTGTGAGCGTCATTTTTCTTGGTTGTTGTCTTCCAATAATTAAATAATTTCAATTATTTGATTGTTCTTGACCATATTCCTCTATTAATTAAATATTTTTTAATTATTTGATTAATTCACTTTCTAATCTTTATTATATCATAATCAATTAAATTAATTAATTGCATCACTAATATCCCCCTTTCTTCAATAATAAAATGAATTATTATTTATTTAATTATTTTGCTTGTCATCTTTCATCTATGATTAAGTAATTATTATTTGATTATTTAACTATTCACTCCCTCTTTTAATTCTTCTATTGTTAAATAATTGTCAAAATCATTTAATTGTCCATGTGTCTCTTGTATTAAATAATTAAATCAATTTAATTACTTAATACCTCTTTTCACATTTCCTCTCATTTAATTAAAATAATTATGCAAATTATTTTAATTGAATCTCCACTTGTCCATTTCCTCTTTTTCTCAAATAAATAATTCGAATGAATTATTTTTTTTCCATTTGGTCAAATATTCTTGTCTCATGAATTAATTATTTCCATTTTTTTATTCATCTATTTCCTCCACTTGCTCATGAATCTTTGTCATAGTTGTCTTTGTCATAGTCATCGACATCATAACCATCAATAGCCCACCTCTTTTTGGTGCATCAATCCTCCACCATTGATCTTGGCATCTTTCTAGAAACTCGATCTTGACCATCTGTTTCGTAACCTCCCTCTCATAAATCCTTGTCTGTTGATCTTGGAATATTTCTAGAGGATTAATCTTGTCTATCCATTTGAATGGTTATCTATAAAAGAAGCCTCCCTCCTCCATTTTTTCTTTAACAACCTTTATCTCCAACTTTCTACTTACTATTTGCAGGTTATTACACAAGTTCTACTTCAAATCTGAGGGAAAAGTTTGCAAAAGGAGAAATAAGAGAGACAAGAGAAGGAATCAACTACAATGGGGAGTGATTTATTTTGAATGCTTTCATTTTATTTCTCTTTGCTTGTATTCTCTTGTTTTAGATGAGGTTTTTAGCTTAGAAGTGTAGTGGTCACTTTATCTAGGCTAGAATTGTTTTCTCCCATCTTACATAGCCAATGTGTTGTATAGAATATCATTCAATGGCCTTCTCCTTAGATTCCTTAAACAATCCAAAATCCTTGTGGCCCTTGAAGAAGCTCACACAAGTGCCTACGGGGGAATTTCTAAAGAATATTGTTGGTTCAAAGATTAATCTGTATAGGGTATTATTGATAAAATATGGAACAATACTATTTTGATCATGTTAATAAATGTCATAAGTGTCAACAACATAATAATTTGATTCATGCTCCTACTTCTGAACTTTGTGCCAAAGCTGCTATTTGGCCATTTTCGGTTTGTGGCTTGGATCTTATTGGAAAATTTTCCCCTCTTTCCTCTTTAAGACACACATTTATAATCACTATTATAATCACTACTATAGATTATTTCACAAAATAGGTAGAAGTAATCCCTCTTTGTTCCATGACTGCTCATGTAATCTGTCATTTTATCTTAGAGAATATCATTGCATGATTTGGCCTTCCTTCATCCTTAGTTACAGATAATAGGACACCATTTAAGAATAAGGAAGTGAAGAAGTTCTTGGAAATATTTCATATTCAACATCACAACTTTACACCTTATTACCCGATCTAATAGTCAAGCAGAAGCAACAAACAAAATAACTGAACAAATCTTACGTAAATCAATTAGTAAACATAACAAGGATTGGCATACTCAACTCTCTTATGTGTTATGGGCTTACCACACAAGTTTTTGTACATCTATAGGAAACACACCATACAACCTTGTTTACGGTGCAGATGTAATAATACCCTTAGAGCTAGAAATTCCCTCTTTGAGGATCTCTTTTATTAGCCTTAGTGATGACAATACTTATAGAGAACAACAATTGCAACAACTTGAAATGCTCGATGAATACACTCATGAGATGTGAGGATGAGATGTAGGTCTCTCCTCGAGGGCATCTTTGGCCTCTGCTCACTCCTTGGGATCTCCTCCTGCTACCTGTTGATCTTCCTCCTCCTCTTCTACATCATCATCATCATTTGGTGTGTCTCCATATACATCCTCATCCTCCCTCTCTACATGATCCCCTCTATGATGTTGCCAAGGCCTAGGATCACCTATGGGATGACCGACAGGGAAGACATGATCAGGATGCATAGTCCTCCACCACCTATCATATGCAAGTGGTGTGCCAACATCATCCTCATCAAATTTTGGGAGTACATCTGACTCCTCATTCTCCATATCGCTATCAACAACATATACAAGTGTGGGATGATGAATTTCTTGTGGCCTAGCACCATTGCGTGCAAATCTTAGGTAGGTGGGCCATGGCCTATGTGTTGTTTGAATTTGACCAAACTATCTCATCACACGATCATAATAAAATGGCATATGATGATGTAGTCATGTTCCCCAACCAGTAATCTACCTCATTTCATCTTGGCTAGCTAATGTATCAGACCTATCCACAGCTACAGAGTGTTATATGGCCTCCATACAATGACATCATCCTCTAGGCGATCAAAAGTGACTGTCTAATACAACAGGTCTGCACACTACAAAGGTTGCTTGAGTGTAACAAAAGACACGTGGATAGCTATAAGGGGTTGTCGTGGGGTACCTAATCGGCCTCATACATGATGTGGTCAAAATCCCACACCTAAAGAAGATTACAAAGTATAATGTTTGAGCCTCCTGATAAACAAAGAAACCAAGATCATAGTACAAGTGTGCTAGCACTCTCCATCCCTAGGAAAATACTATTTTATGCTCCTGCATCACTCATATCGTATGAAATAGGCCCCCATCAAGGTGTGTGCCTCATCCATCAGGCAGTAGAGCTAGGGAAACGATTGTCGGGAAAATGTGTCTCAACCTTACAATTATATAATGTATTGTTGATATGTCCATGATAGGGTGGAATAGATGAGTTCCCCCCCCCCCACGAGGGGTTCAGGGGGATCATTCCCCTAACTAGGGGTCCAGGGGCAGCACCCCCGAAAGGAATTTTTTATTTGTATTTTATTATTGTAAATTTGGACCAGTTATCATTATGTCTCATATCTAATGGTCAATATTTTATTAGCTTGACTTTCCCTAGAAGGAAACCCTATTTTATGAGGGAGTTGTATTACGATTATGTATTGTGATGTATTCTAAGAGTTTTATAGTGGTCGTGTTGCCTCTAGATCTCTGGTTGGTGATACTCCTATGAAAAGCTTGGTCTAGAAATATATTGTAATCTTTATGATTTTTGAATAATATATTGGGCGGCTTTTGGAGTGTGGGGTTTTTATCCCAAAAGGGTTTTCCCCACATAAATCACTATGTTGTGATATACATGATACTTATGTCTATTTATGTTTAAGTTTTTGTAACTGCTAAAGATCTGTAAAAGTTTTACATTATTCTCCTCTCAAGTTTAGTGTAGTAAGTTGTTTTGCTACCTTAGCTTCCTTGCAATGATAACAATTAGGATCCACTAAATCAATGGTACAATAAAGCTTGAATGTAGGAGCCACCTAAGGCCAATACAAATCCCAGAATTAGAATCTATGTGATGGTCGGTGTAGTAAAATAGATCCTTCTTGATCTCTTGAGGGATTTGGAAGTCATCATGGTGTACAATCATACCCTATATAGGTAGTCTGAAAATGTGGTACTTTTCCTCAAGGGTAATTGGTGTCTCCTTCATTGGAAGATGGAAGGTGGAGGTATTTGTGTTCCACTACTCAATGAGCATCATCAACATAGCATAATGGTATCTCATAAGTGGCATGAGGAACACCCAGTATAATCTAGTGGTACGCAAAATTTGTTGCTCCTCCTGTGAGAGTCATGTGACCTCTCTAAGTAGTAAGAATAATAATCCTCCCAGATGTTTTCAAGTGCACGATGGGACCTGTAAGAAATGAAAAGAATCATTAATTACACAGCAAAATCAACAATAAATCAACTAAAAGAATAACAATTCTAAAACTAGTGTATAGGAGCAAATTTGCACCCCTCTTGCAAATTCCCCTTTTACATCCTCCACCTTAGAAAAATCAAATCTAACGAAGTAATTCCAAGTCCTCATTCCATACCCCTTCCACATGGCACTTGTTTTTAGTGTCAATGGGGGAATTTTTGTCGGGGACAAGCGCGCAGTGTGCAGCCGTATGTGCGACATGTTGTCGTCCTGATAGGATTCCTACCTATGGAATCTGCAGAGGTGTTATGTTCTACATTGGTGATAAAATGTAATGCCCCTGTGCCTTCCTTCCAACCTTTGAATAGTTCTTTCCCTCCTAGTTGACCTTCAAATGGCTATCTTTCATTCTCATTCCTACTTCTTGACATTTCTACATGATTTCTTGATTGGGCTTCATGTTCTTGGAAATTCTTGCTCCATACTTTTGCTACTTGTTGCACTATTGGCCTGATAACTCCAACAATCACAAAATCCTACAAATCTACCACAGAAGTCGTAGCTTGATGTCTAGTGAGACCGCTTTTTGTGTTGTTGTGGCTGCATCGATTCTACTATTGTTGTGGGCTTTCATTCTTCTCTCATTGGCCTTGAGTTCCTTTGGTCGAGGGTGGTACATGTTCATGTGGAGCTTGCTGGAAAAATGGACTCCTCGTGAGTTAATCTTCATCACCTTTTTTCCTTTGTCATCTTTTATATCATCTTTCTAGTTACTTTGTTCATTTTGTTAGTTATCATCTTAGTTAGTGCTTGAAATCTCAATCGCTAAGCTATTGGTAGGTTTTTGTAAGTTTTACTATACTTTTGTACTTTCTAGCCATATAGACACCAGCACCCCTATGAGATGCCAATGCATCGTGTTGTCATCCCTAACCTATGTTGTTGTCCTCTAGCAAAAAGTTGTTTGAGGTATAGTTCGGATTCCAAAAACCTGTTGCATTAGATTTTTATTTTCATTCCTGATCATATCATATGTTTGTTGATAATTGGTGTTACAACCTCATGACCCAATCACAAGCATTTCAATCACCAAACATGGAAATTTGATGCGGTTATATTGCTACCTTGATTCCACCTCCATAAAGCAAGTAGAATGAATGGGGCACACATCTACTATCAAATCTTGTTCTCCTTAGAAGTTTTTGAAGCTAACATGTTTGTGTGTAGGTATAAGATGATTTTTAATATCAAACAAATTGTTTTTTAGGATGTGGTTCCTAAGATTATGGTTTTGCAGATGACTACACTGGGGGCTTCATTCTCCCATTGATGAATGATTCATAATATCCTTCCCAATATCCTTTTAATGTAACATGATTTACTTTTGGTACTTTTGCTTGCATATGCACATAGTGTCATATGGCCACTAAAGTGGGGGCTAAATGTAGTGTCGTAAATTATACTCCCTTTTAGGAGATAGTACAATTTCATGCTTAGTTTGGACCTACTTTAGTGACCCTTGCATTTATACATTTTTAACACCCCTTAATCAAGCTCTAATATCCTAAATTATGCATTCTAAGTCCCATTTTTAGCAATTATTGACAAATTGCAAACGAGAAACAAATGCATTTATCTAATGCTTTGCCCCTGACACCTTAATTTCCAAAAAATAGGGCTAGGACACATATGCCCTGGGAAAATTATTCCCCCTATTTTGGCTCCAAATTAAATATGTTTGTGTTAGCACTTTATTATTTTTAATTTAGAAGTCCAAAGTCAGCTATCAGGATTTGAATTTTGAGAAATTAGATTAAAGTCCTATAAATACCTATTATTTTTATCATTTGAAATCTAATTCAAATTTTGGATACAAAGAAGAAGCAAGAGATCGTTATATTTTGCCACATACATTTGTATTTGTAGGTTTTCAAGCGTATTTGAGGATTTGATCATCTTATTTCATGATTGAAGATTGATTACAATAGAAGAGCATGATTCTAGGTTTAGAAAGTGCTCTTGGTCATTTTCTATGACCTAATGACTTGTTTCCTAAGTATTATCATCTTCAAGCTTCACTCTACTTGCAGCCTAAGGCAAGGTATCATTGTGTTTCATATTTGTTAAGAGTATTTTTATTTCTCTTAGTTATACCTTTTCATTTGTCATATAGGAATCCTTCTCTAATGTACTTGAGTAGGGTTTTCATGCATTTTAGCTCATAACAACCTTAGATGCACTTAAGGTTAGGGCACACACACTATTATCTATCAAATCTTTAGTTATTTTTTGAGGTAGAAATGTCAAAACATGGGTTTGATTGAGGTAAACTCCTATATAGCCACCCTCCCACCACTTTGTTTGCAGATTTATTGCAAGTCTAGATTTGAAGATGGAAGTTTGTGGCACAGGAATTGAAGAGAAGATGAAGCATTATAGGTCCAAGTCTTTAGATCCAAAAAAGGCCTATAAGGACACATAGGCCCAGGGAAAATTAGTCCTCCAAAACCAACTTCAAACTTATAGGACAAGTGCACATAACTTTTCCTTTCTTAGATTTTTTGTCAGAATTTTTGTTACAGTTTCTCAGTTGTTGAAATCTTGCATTTTCATATTAGGGCACATAGTTTAATTAGGTTAATTAGGTCATTTCATTTCCAATCAATTTCCAAGGCCTTAAAGGATCATATCTAGGTTTGATTGACTCACCTTCATGGTTTAAATTCAATCTAATCACCTTGTTGATTTTCATCCAAATGTTCTCTTAAAAAAGGGTTGATATTAGTGTTCTATACATTAGACCTAGGATCCCTTTTTCATCAAAATAGGTTGTATTTATGTGGTTTTGGTATTACAATAGATATAAAAAATTAATGTCACACACTTGAGACTATTCCCAACTTTGGATGAAATTTATTCAAGGAAAGGAATACACTTTACAAAGTATAAAGCCTAGAGATGTTCACCTATCCATTTCTAACTACTTGGAGATATTGTTAAAGAAAGGGTGCTCTAGAATTTTTAAATAATTCTAATTTATTGAAGCTCAAACTCTCTCATATCCTTCTCCTCCTTTAGATATACAAGGGATATTGGATCAATATAGGGAATATTTTTAGGAACTTAAAGGGTTTCCTCCATAATAGTCACATAATAATACCATTCACATAATAAAAAGAATTCAATCTCTAAATATTCAACTCTAGTGATATTATTTTGAATAAAATAACAAACTCAAGATGGTTAAAATGATTTCAACCTCTAAATATTCAAATCTAGTGATATTATTTTAAATAGAAAAATGAACTTGAGATGGTTAAGGAGCTAATGGATGTTGATGTCGTTAGACCTACAAGTTCCTATTTATCCCTTGTGGTGATGAAAGATGGTGGATGTTGGATGTGTTGTAATCTATAGGAATTGAATAAATTGGCTATCAAATACAAGTTCTCTATTCTTGTCATATATGATTTCTTAGATGGGCTCTCTAGGGATTTTTTTTACCAAGCTAGATCTTTGCTTTGTATATCATGAAATTTAAGTCAAGGAAGATATTCCAAAAATAACTTTCTAGACACATAAAGCTCACTATGAATTTTTGGTTATGTCATTATCTTGACTAATTCCCCCTCTACCTTTTATATTTTGATGAACAAGGTGTTTAAATGATACTTCTACAAATTTCTCTTGGTAATTTTTTTTATAATCTCACTTACACTTGTATTAGGATAATTTGAGCATGTGGAAGTTTCCCTAAATATTTTAAAGGATTGTTCCCTTTTTTCCAAATGCTCAAGGTGTGGTCATATGTTACAACAAGCAAAGTATCTAGGAAAAAATATTTTGTAATAGGGACTACAAGTTGATCCCAAAAAGATTAAGGCAACATATGAGTGGTCCAAACCTAAAACCATAAAGAATATTATACATTTCTTATTCTTTTCTAGGAATTTCAAAAAAATTATCAATAATTATGGTAAAAATGTAGGACCTTTGAAAATTTTACTTAAAAATGTTTCTTTTGTGTGGAATGTTGAAGTAGAAATGACCTTCCATGTCCTCAAAGTGCCTATTTATTCCACATTATTTTTCACAATACCAAATTTCATAAAATATTTTCATAGAGGTGATGCCTTGTGGATAGGTATAATTGTTGTTTTGATGCAATATATTTGGCCACATTCCTTCACTTATAATTAACTAATAGGGAAAATTTTGCAAAATACACCTAAAAATAGAGATGATGACTATTCTATGTGTTGTTCAATAATAAAATCCTAATGTAGTGGGATAAAATTTCTAAATCAAAATTGATTATTATAGCTAAAATATTTTTTGCAAAGAAGGGTGCCCTCCCCGAAACAAAAAAAGTGTGGGACTAAGATGTTAGGTTATGATTATGATAAATGCAAAGAAAATTTGGTGGTCGATGCACTTTCACAATGTAAGAGTTGGTATATAATTCTCTATACCATGCAATATTTGGCTATGGAGGTAGCCACATAGGATATTGGAGCTTCAATTAAAGTACAAGAGAGACCCAACATGAGAGAATAATTATATTCTATCAAAGAATATAAATACACAATGTGTGTACAAGAATTATGAATGATTATTGATATTACAATGAGTTTGTCCCTTGGTTAAATAGGCCAAGGTGAGACATAGAACTAGATGATATAAAAAAATGTGTCTTAATATTATGAATAGAGACAAAGTTAAAATTTACTAATAATTCCATAATTAAACTTAACTAAACTAGCATGAATATGGCCTAAAATGTAAACTAGTCAAGTAATATACCACATTCACACTAATACCCCCCTCAAGTGCAAGTTAGGGAAAATGTAAAAACATGCAAAGATACAATGATACAAAGATGGGCCCTTGATAAAATTCCATGTTAGGTACTTGTGTAAAAATTAATCTCTCACAATAGAGAAAATGAGAAAAACTATAGGAAAACCCTATCCAAAAGAGAGAAAATGCAATATTCTCTCTAAAATTATGAGAATGATAAAGCCCCATGTGAGGAAAAAGTCCCCCCTAAGAGAGAAGAAGAGACCATGTGGCTCCCTCAAATGTATAATCTCTTGTAGTGATGATGGATTCTTGATAATGACTATTGAAGATGATCTAAAACCATCAAACAAAATTTATCTCCTTAGGAAGAAACAAAACCAAAGATGAATGTAGGAAGTATTAACATTCCTGAAAGGAATATGAGGGGGGAATTATTATATGTGATCTCTAAACATTTCTCGAATATTTCCATTTTAGTGTTAAAAGGTGTCAAACCAAATTAGGAGTTTCATGCCTCATTGATGAAGGTGGCAATATAGAACCTTGTTGAAATAGATGTAGAACATGATCCAAAGATAAATATTTCTCAAAATGCATCTCAAGGGTCTCGATTCAATGTCAAACTATGATAAAGTATTATATGAAGAAATAACAAGAGGTTCTAAAGGTGCCCTCATGAGATCTAAAGAAGATGATACAATTCCATAAGAGATAACATGATAGAGAAGATCAATATCCTCAATAGTGTCCACCAAGTCTACAAGATAAGACTCACAAAATAAGTCTACAAGGAATATCTCATCCAAATTAGTTATATCTAGAAGATTATGCATTTTATACTAAAAAGAATCATCATAATCCATGTATATAGAAACATTGGTCTCATCAAAATAAAGAGGATGTGGAGGAGATGAAATATCAACATATGTATCTAGAACCTCAATTGATTAAAGAAAACCAAATTAAAATGACCATATTTTATATACTTAAAAAATTCCTCACTAGATATATGAGTGTGTACATTAGGCAAAGGAACGACGGGATTAAAATATGAGGTGTACGCCTAATATTATTGATCTACCTCCATAATCACAATAATATCTTTGTTATGCAAATCCTTAATATTCATAGAACCTAGTGTGAACTTGACACTCTTCCTTGCTCCACCATGTGTGATATAATGTTTAGAAATGATATTTACTGATAATTATGGTATATAAATAACATCATTAGATAATCCTTTGTCCACGTCAATAGACCTTTCCCACAAGCACACATATATGTACATTGATATCCATTACGATGTGTGGTGATGAATAAGTTTCAAATGAAGAAAACATACTATGTGATGAATCTATATGATTTAAGGCTCCATAATCAAGTATCAATCTCTCTAACTCAATACAACTATAGTAATTGCCCCTTCTATCTTTCTAAATTTAAAGAAGAATAAAAATATTAAGATGAACCTCTTGACATAGTTGAAGGAAAAATGATTTGATTCTTCTTTAGAATATGCTTCATCTCATCAATATGTTTTGAATAAGATTAATCTTCATTGTGCCCTAATTTCTTTCTGTAGACACATAAAAATGTCCTAAGCCTTCGAGCGTCATTTTTCTTCATCCTCGTCCTTCAATAATTGAATAATTTTAGTTATTCAATTATGTTTGATTATATTCCTTTATTAATTAAATAATTTTTAATAATTATTTAATTAATTCACTTTCTAATATTTATTCCATCCCGACCGATTAAATAAACTAATTGCGTCACTAATTTCTTCCTCTTCTTCAATAGTTAAATAAATTATTATTTATTTAATTATTTTGTCATCTTTCATCTATAGTTAAATAATTACCATTAATTATTTATCTATTCATGGTCCTTTAATTCTTCCATAGTTAAATAATTATTAAAATCATTTAACTATCCCATGCCACCTTTCCTAATTAAATAGTTAATCTAAATTAATTATTTAAGGTCTAATTTCCATCTCTCCATTTAATTAAATTAATAAATTTAATTAAATGTTCCTCTTTTCATTTTCTCCAAATAAATAATTTGAATAAATTATTTATTTTCCACTTGTCCATTTCCTCTATTTTCAAATAAATAATTTGAATAAATTATTTATTTTCCACTTGTCCATTTCAACATTTTCGAATAAATTATTTAAAATAAATTATTTATGCACCAATTGGTCAAAGATGCTCTGTCATAATCCCCTGTCATAACATTCATTTCATATAGCCTGCATGTCTTGCATGTCTGTCATAGCTGTCAGGCGTCATAGCCATCAGTGTCATAGATTTTCCATGCATGGCATATTTTTGGTGCATCAATTTTGGACCATTCATCTTGGCATCTTTTCTGAGACTTAATCTCAACCATCAATTTCGTAACATCCCTCTCATGAATTCCCATCCATTGATCTTGGAATCTTTCTAGAAGATTAATCTCAACCGTCCATTCGAATGGTTGTCTATAAAAGCAACCTTTCTTCTCCATTTTCAGCTTAACAGCTATTCTTCTCCAACTTTCTACTTATCATTTGCAGGTATTTGCACAAGTTACACTACAAATCTGAGGGCATATTTGCAAAGGGAGAAATAGGAGAGCAAGAGAAGGAATCAACTACAATATGGGGAGTACTTTATTTTATTTGCTTTCATTTTGAAATCTCCATTTGTTTGTATTCTCTTGTTTGGATGAGGTTAATAGTTTAGAAGTGTTAGCTGTCACTTTATCTATTCTATTTGATTTCTAACCCCATCTTACATTGGTGAACCTGATGTGAAACTTATAATTTTGCAGATAAATTGGTTTGTTTTCTTGTTTGTTTTCATTGTTTTACAGATTATAGCCAAGAATGCATACCAAATCCCGTCATCTTCATTTGAGAACAAAAGGATGGACACATCAAATATTTTAAAACATTTTCTAGGTTTTGTAGGCCTCGTTTTCAGCTTTCTGAAACATTAAACAGTTTGAAATTCCGTTAAGATTTGAGAAAGTTATGGCTATTTTACTGATCGCAGCTTTTTAAGATTTAGTTATTAAAATCTGATTTTTCTTTTGTTTATAATAATTTTGTTGTGTAGAATTTTGCAAAAAAAAAATTTGGGTTTTGAAGCTCTATGTCTTAGCTTTCCATAGATATCTACAATTTAAAGTTTTGTTTAGTTGTGAGAAAGTTATCACTATTTTTAGTTTATTGTTTTCATTCAAGTTTTTTTTTTTTGGTTTACTAATCTTTTTGTTTGTAGCGTGTGGCTTTGGAATGGGGCTCCCAAAACTACTTCTTTTGGAGCAACAAAAAAATTGAGCTCTTAGTTTTTAGTTTTCTTTAATTCTTTTTTTTCTTAGTTTAGTCTTTTTATTTTCTAGTTTAATTATTTACTAACTTTTAGTTTGGTTTTTAATCTTTTGTTCTAACTTAGTTTTTTTTGCAGCTTTCTCGTTGGTCCAAGACATTTATGAAACTACTAATTTGTGGTTTTGC
The DNA here is from genome assembly GCA_007258455.2 of Sequoia sempervirens. NCBI lineage: Eukaryota > Viridiplantae > Streptophyta > Pinopsida > Cupressales > Cupressaceae > Sequoia > Sequoia sempervirens. The sequence goes on from VDFB02070327.1 coordinate 12,651, forward strand.
AGCTCCGTTAGTCGAAGACTCATTTCTCAAACAAGGTGTTTGCGATTTCTAGTTTAGGAACACTTCTTTTGGTGCATTAAAATGAACATGTGTTTGATTTTGTCTGACTGTGCTTGAAGGTGGTAGGTGATTATGCTCTCACCTTGTGAAAACTAGGTGATCAGAAAACTAGACCCACCTTATTTTTTGTCACCCTCACGACTTAATAATCGAAGTATCCCTCCCCTTGCACTTTCGAGTGATCCTGGGTGTAAGAGAAAGGGTTATTATTTCTGAAATGGGCATGCTTAAGGGAAAAAGTACTCACCTTAAGGGACGACTAACCGGTAAAGCTAAAGCCAAGCCACTTCCACCGGATATAAAATGGGTGCTTGAGGAAAGTTCAAGTACCACGAGTGCATGTGTCACACGGACGGGAGTAGTACTCCCATAAACCCTGTTGAGCATAACCTCTTCAGGCTGGAGTGCCACCTAATTGGTGATTAATCTTCCCCATGTGTGGCCACTCGAACGGATGTCCCTAACTAGACACCTTTTGTTTTAGAGGCCAACCATTTTCAGCCATTGTTTGCAGTGCAGGGTACAGATTCTGCCAAGATACTACCATCGACTCTCTTGAGTAGAGATAGCAGTTCTTGGGAAGTGATGACCCAAGAATCAAGTTGGTGTGCCTGAATGACGCAATGAGCCATCGAGGGGAGCCATGCCACCAAAACTTCTAAGCTATCCGCCTCGAGAAGGAAAGGTGTTTAGCACCAACTGAGGTATATCGGTGGGCTATACCAAGTATACAAACCCTTGGCCTATTAGGATTGTGCTTGTCTCATGTGTGTTTGCGTACACCAAAACATTGTGCTTGTCAAGTGTTTTCTAAATTTTCAAACAATATACATAACATTCACAAATCTAGACACAAAACCTCAGCCAACTCAAACTTTTCAATAAAACATCAAAACAACAGTCTTAGCCTAGAAGTCTTATGTCAAAACCAAATCATGAAATTGCTCAAATCTCTCATTCCTTGTACACTTTAGCTTGCATCTTACCATAGGGTCATCTTTGCAAATATTTAGCTTCATCCTTAGGCTTCACCATTTGCATTTTCAATCATAAACCAAAAACTTAGGTCCTCATCTCATTTTGCATATTTTGGATTAGGACAACCTTACCTCACTTTGCAAAATCTTGACTTTCAAAATTAGGTTATCATTGGACTTAGACATCATTATCTCCTTTAGTCATTATCTTTTTGTGAGATTCTTCCAACTCAAAAGTCTAGTTAGGAAGACTCATTTGTCATTTGTCCTTGTCATTTAGTCCTTCAAACAAGTCCTTTGATATTCCAAAATTGAGACATAGATCAAGCATAGGGTGGTTAGGAAATCTTTTTTCCAAATCATTTTAGACCTTTGCATTTGCATACCTTAGATATTCAATTCATTTTAGTCCTCACCTTGCATATCTTTAAAATCCAAAATATTGTCATCATAGTCCTCATTTGGCATCTAGACTTTGCATTGGTCATTTCCTTAACCAACATTTTCACATTAGTCCTCACTATCACCTTGACATTTGTCATCCTTTCTTAACAATTTATCACCTTGCATTGGTCATTTTCTTTAGGAAAACGTCATTATCACCTTGCATTGACATCCTCCAAAAATACAAAACAAAACAAAAAAAAATAGTGTCATAACTTGTCATCCTAGTCTTCATTGTCCTTTGGCATTAGTCATTTTCTCTAGACAACATTGTCATATTGCATCCCTTATTGTCAAAAAATCCAAAAAAATAGTCTTGCATTGTCATCCTTTATTCAAAAAAAATAAAATCCAAAAACATTATTTCATCCTAGTTGTTATTTTGAACCTAGGCTTTTGCATTAGTTTCCTCTTTAGTCGACATAATCATCTTAGTCCTTATTTTGCACCTCATCATCCTAGTCCTAATCGTCACTTTCACTTTTTGACATTACACATTTCCTTAGATACACATTATCATCCCGTTGCATTGTCATCCTTTATCACACAAAAAGACAAAAACATAGGTTAGTGTCATACTTGCATTGTTATTATCTTCATTTGAGCAATTTCCTTTGATGGTGGAGACAAGACTTCAACGAAAGAAAAAACAAATGGAAGACTTTGGACAAGACTTTGACAACCACACCAACATCAACACCAATCCCAATGACTGGATCTTTGATGACCCATTTGGCAATTTGAATGCACAATCTTCCATGAACATGTCAAATTCTTTCCAAAATCCACTTTTTGAACAATTCATACAAAGAGACCAAAATGGACAAGTTTACATTGAAAACTTAGAGGCAGCAGCCCAAAATCCAGAATTCGCTTCACTTGTAGAAGAATTGGTCTTAAACGATCCTGGACGATACCTCGCTATGCTCTTAGACCAAGACACAAGATTACCAAAAGGCTTTGACATTAATACCATATGACCTGTCTCTCCTAATCATACGACACAAAACACAACATCCCAACATGTCACGAACAATACTTCGACCAATCACACTGTTGTTACTATGCAAGTTGCTACTACGACCATTAATGTGACATCTAGTGGCACCATAAATCAAAACACCTCCTCTTCAACTAACGCAACTGGAGGAACATCCACTATGACCATGCCTACAATGTCCACATCATCTACACAAATGCTAGGAGCTACCTTTTCACAGTCCATGCCTACAACTTCCACATCATCTTCACAAACAATAGGAGCCACCTTTGCGTCCACATCAGTAGGCACCACTTCTTCAAATCCTATGGTCGGCTCTTCATCTATGACAATGGGGGCATCTTCATCACATCCTTATGGTGGAACCTCATTTAATCCCTTTGGGAAAAACTCACGACGCATTTTCATTCAAGGCCCTCAACACAACATTAACACATCATCACAAATGAACATCCCACATGGACAAGGGCACAATACACATATACCACACAGACACTTTCAAGGACCAAACACTACCATGCCACACGGACAATTCTTTCAACAAGGACAAGGAACTCAAATGACATAGCAAATGCATAACTTTGGACATCAAATAAGTCAAGGACCTCAAATACAAACAAACATGGCGGGATTACATATTCCCACATACTCGTCCCAGATTCATACTCAACAACATATCCCCAATCACAACTGGCAATATCAACAAAACATACCTTATTTTTAGGCAACCAATGATACCATCGTACACACCTTGCTAGCAAAAGTGGATGACCTTCAAAAACAGATGGAAAATATGAAAACCTCTGACAAGAAGACACAAATGCCATATGACTTATGTCCATATCCTTTTGATACGACTTTGTACATGCCACCATTTCCACATGGTTATGTGGCTCCAAACTTCAACAAATACAAGGGTAAAACAAATCCACTTGACCACATCAGAGAGTTCATAACAAGTTGTGTGGATATTGCTCATGAGCACACATATCTAATGCGACTATTTCCTAAAAGCCTCACAGGACTGGTGCTAGAATGGTTCTATACACTGCAACCTGGAATACAGTCATGGAAAGAAATTGCTGAAAAATTTGTGAAAAATTACACATACAACATTGACACGGACACCTCCATTACCAACTTATGCCAACTCACACAAGAAGATTCAGGTGAAACCTTTTTACCATTCTTTCAAAAATGGAGGGGCCTAGCAAGTCGTTGTCATATAGACATACCTGAAAAGGAAAAAGTTGACATGTTCGTACAAACGTTAATGGGCCCACTGAAAAATGGCTTGCGTGTTCATTGTTGCACAAATTTTGCAGACCTAGTTGAACGAGGTGTCCAAGTTGAACAAGCCCTCATAGCTGAAGGAAGACTAAAATACGGTCCTAAAAACACAAATACAAACCCTCCTTCTACTGACAAAACCAAATTTTGGGTTAAGAACAAACATGTTACCAACGATGGCGTAGTCGATGCTAAGGTTGTCAACACTATGGGTCCTATGATTACTCTAAAAGGGACACAACCAAAAAAAACACAAATGATGACACAAAACTATGCTGCTAATGCTATCCAGACAAATCAAAATAACCAAGGCAATCAAAACAATCAAATTCAAGGGCAGCCTAGACAACCAAGACAATTCCTTAGAAATTGCACATATACCCCTTTGGGTGAACCTATTGACGAAGTACTCAAGAAATGCGTTCAAAATGGTGTCATCACACTTCAGGACCCCAAACCATATGACCCTGGACAGTTTAAACCATCTTGGTGGGATGATAATGCATTTTGTGACTATCACCAAATAAAAGGACACAACACATCTTCTTGTAAACAATTGAAAAATTTGGTACAAAACCTTATTGAAAAATGTATCATTGAAGTTGGAAGGCCACAGTTTGCCTCTAATGCGGATCATACAATACACAAGAACCCACTACAGGATCATGATTCAGGAAACCCTTCTATGTCAAACCTTAATAACAATACTCGAGCCAACCATGCCCGTATTGGATACGACTATTCCGAGGGACCTATTATACATCACATTAGAACAACTGAGGAACATGTCTGGATGGTCACCGTTAGAAAGGACCATGAATGCAATGTCACCACTCGCAGTGGAAAGATCACCATAGCCGGCCCTCCTCCCCCTAGACAACCAAAGGTAACAATAGCTGGCCCGTCCACTTCACAGTCGCAATCCCGTCCACAAAACAAGCAATCCCAACCTAAAGGAAACTTTAATCTTATTGACCAGCTTGGAAAAACACCCACACAAATCTCTATTCTTGAGTTGTTACACATCTCGCCTGCCCATAAGGCCATCCTAGACAAAACATTGCAAGAATCCTCTATTCACCAAGATATTGATGTCAACCAATTTGAAGCCATGGTAGGATATCTCATGACACCCCATCATATCACCTTTTCTAACCAAGACTATTCTTCATCCAAATCCAACCATAATGATGCCCTTCATATCGAAGTCTTTGTTCATAAACATAAGGTCAGACGAGTCTTAGTAGATGGCGGAGTAGGACTGAATATATGTTCCTTAAAATTGGTCAAGGCACTAGGCTTTTTTGATGCTTGCGTAGACGCCACAAGAAACATTGTTATCAAGGCATATGATGATCTAGAACATTCCTCTCGGGGCGTAATTACACTCCCAATTCAGATCGGGCCAGTAATTGTTGACACCACTTGTCAAGTTCTAGATTTGGACTTTCCATACAACATTTTACTCGGTCGACCTTGGATCCATGCTTTGAAAGCCATTCCCTCCACATATCACCAGTGCTTGAAGTTTCCTTTTGAAGGAACTGAGATTACTATATATGGAGACCCTGATCCATTCCAATATTGTACCAACTTACGGGGTGTCTCAGAACGTCAAGTCCCTATTAATAGGGAAGCTCTGACATCTTTGCCTTCTAAATTCATTGATCCCTCAACACTCGTGAAATCTTCTGTTTCTTCATCCATCGCTTCCGCTCCTACTTCTTTGACCGCCATGACCACTTCCATAACACCTTCCACTTCATTTATCACCCCAAGTTTCGACCCAAGGTTCCAGATTCAGGATCAAGGATGTGGAGAGTACAAGCTGAATACAGCCTATTGCATAACCAAGATGCCCAAGTCTCCCCAGGTCTATGGCAAACCTTGTTTTAGAATACAAGAAAAAGAAACTTTCAGGGTTCCTCCAAATACAGTTTTCATAAAGTGCGGTGAAATGAGTCAAGAGGACACGGATGATATACTATCCTGGATTTATAGAGAACCACGAGACTTAACTCCCTTGCCAGTAACAATATATGGAAAAGGATACAACATGATAAAAGCAAAAGGTTATGATGGAAAAAGTGGTCTTGGCAAGGATAAAAATGGAAGGCGTGAGCCACTATCAGTTTCAGAAAGACCAAAACATCTTGGGTTAGGGTTAGGTCCACAAGAATCTGGCGATCCAAGTACCAATGTACTTCCATGTGAGTTAGTGTATGCTTCAGACTGTGTTGAGACAATTGGGGACACCTCCTTTGAAACTGACTCTCACGAATGGGAATTTGGCTCTCAGCGATCCTTAAGTGATTGTTGCCTGGATGAGTTGTTCCTAGAACTTGGCGAGCCTACATTTGAGGAACAATTCTGGAAAATGTTTAAGATCGATACAACATCAAATGATGTCAAGTCCAGATCATATTTTGTTCCCATTCATCCCAGCCCCGACATACCAGCCCATTCATCCCAAATTGATGACAATCATTTGGAACCACCTGAACCATCACTTGCCACTACTAATCCTGACTCTAATGATACTCCCTTTGTCCCTTATTTCGCTGGTGAGTATGAAACAAGCAAAGGAGAATACTGGATAGAATCTGACATAGAGCCAGACGATGACAAGTTCATTTTTAACGTCTCGGCATCCATTTGCATGCTCTCCGCGTCATCTCCTCAATTTGCAAATGCTGATGATGGAATATCTTTAGTTTACCCTAACCTAATTGTCTGGAACCAACAAGGCCCACCAGTAATGGACACTTTTCAAAATGATGAGGCTTTAGCAGAATTTCTAGGACTACATGAGGGCATTCCAAATGGGGATCACAAAGCTGGATTTTCCATTGACTTGGATTGTGCTGCTTATTTTGGGGAGACTGTGCCATCCTCTAGTCGCAAAATTAAAAAGAAAAATAAAGTAAAAAATAATACGTCTCTAGGTGAAAACCGAAACGCACCTTCTGACGACAAAATAGTAAAAATAAAGGACGTATCTGAGGGTGAAAACCTCCCTGAGGCACCTAAGGGTGGAGGATTGGACTTTCTCCCCGTGGATAGAGAAAAATCAGCAATGCTTGTAGAAGACACCATACCAGTTAATATAGCTATTGTGGAAGACCCCAAAATGGTCCTCTCTGCGGCATCATTGATAGAGGTTGAATAACCAGTATTTCAAAAGTTCTTCTCAGAACGCAAGGTAAACTTTGCATGGTCTTATGCCGACATGCCGGGATTAGATCCCGAGTTAGTATTCAATCACTTGCCATTATTTCCAAATGCCAAGCTAGTAAAACAAAAGCTAAGAAAAATGCACCCACAAGTGGCATTGTTGGTTAAAGTTGAACTCAAAAATTTGTTGGATGTGGGTTTTATCAAATCAATTGACTATGCTGAGTGGATATCCAACCTCGTACCTGTTACTAAGTATACTGGACAGATTCATGTATGCACAGACTTCCGAGACCTCAATAAAGCATGTCCTAAAGATGATTTTCCTCTGTCGAACATTGACATCATTGTGGACCTTACAGCTGGATATGAGATGTTGTCCCTTATGGATGGTTTCTCAAGTTATAATCAGATTCGTATTGCCCCTGAAGATCAACACAAAACTGCTTTCACATGCCCTTGGGGTATATATTGTTGGACTGTAATGCCGTTTGGTCTTAAAAATGTAGGTGTTACATATCAAAGGGCAATGACAACAATATTCCACGACATGATACACACATTAATGGAGGACTATGTAGATGACCTTTTGGAAAAGTCATTGACAAGAAAAGACCACCTTTCAGTATTGGACAAATTTTTTAGGAGGTTGGAACAGTATAAGGTCCGGTTAAACCCAAAAAAGTGTGTTTTTGGTGTAGCATCAGGCAAGTTATTGGGATACATAGTCTCCCATAGAGGAATTGAAGTTGATCCCGCTAAAGTCAAAGCTATATTGGATATGCCTCCTCCTAAGGGAATCAGTGACCTAAGAACGCTACAAGGTAGACTTCAATCCATCAGACGGTTTATTGCTCAACTCGCAGATAGGTGTCAACCATTCCAGTATCTTCTACGCAAAGGGATCCCCTTTGTGTGGACAGATAAGTGTCAGGAAGCATTCAACCAGATCAAACAGTATTTATTGTCACCTCTAGTTCTCATGCCTCCTATCCAAGGAAAACCATTAATTTTGTACATCTCTGCAACTACTTCAGCACTGGGGGCATTACTAGCACAAAATGACTATGAAGAAAAAGAGAGGGCCATATATTATATCAGTCGAACACTGGTGGGGTATGAGCTAAATTACACACCCATTGAACGTTCTTGTTTGGCAGTTGTATTTGCAGCCCAAAAATTAAGGCATTACATGTTAAACCATAAGACACATTTGGTAGCTAAGATCGATCCCTTGAAGTACCTCTTGAGTCGAGCAACATTGACTGGACGTTTAGCAAAATGGATTACAATCCTCAGTGAATATGATATTCAATATGTGGAACGAAAAGCCATCAAGGGACAGGTAATAGCAGACTAGCTCGCAGATGCACCAATACCAGATAACCATCCTCTTACAACAAAATTTCCAGATGATTCTGTATGTCACGCAGAATCTAAACAACCTTGGCAATTATACTTTGATGGATCTCACACTAATCATGGATCAGGAGCTGGAATATTATTCATTACCCCCAAAGGAGACTCCATCCCAAGGTCATTCCGCATAGCATTTCCATGCACTAATAACATGGCAGAGTATGAAGCACTAATTACAGGACTCCGAATGGCTATCAAGTGGAAAATTAGGAATTTACAGGTCCTCGGCGATTCTCAGCTAGTTATAAACCAAGTCAATGATGAATATGAAACCAAAGATGAGAAGCTAATTCCTTATAAACGAATGGTTGACAGTTTCCTGACATATTTTCACAGACTATCCTTTGAATTGATTCCAAGAACACAGAATAAGGATGTTGATGCTATGGCAACTATTGGATCTTTGCTTGATATTCCTAGCAATGTCCCACAGTTTGAGTTTTTGGTTGAGCAGTTATTGGTTCCGGCTTATGATGTCCCCGAATCAGAAATGGTCTGTGAGCTTGTTGGTTCCAGTTCCCCCTGGTACAAGGACATTTTTGACTACCTTCATTCACAGATCCTTCCCCAAAACTTTTCCAATAACCAAAGGAAGTCCTTTATCCGCAAAGTTGCACGTTATACCATCATCAACAACACCCTTTACCATCGTAGCTTTGAAAATACCCTTCTTTGTTGTCTCAACACTAATTAAGCAAAAGCGACCTTACAGGAAGTACATGAGGGTATATGTGGGTCCCATTCGAGTGGCCCAACCTTAGCTAAAAATATTATGAGACTTGGTTACTATTGGCCAACACTAGAAAAGGATGCACTGGAATTTGTAAGAACTTGTCGCCAATGTCAGATTCATAGTGATTTGATTCACGCTCCAGCACAAGAGTTGAGGCCAATCACTTCTCCTTGGCCTTTCACACAATGGGGACTTGATCTTGTGGGCAAGATTCACCCTACATCCTCCAATGGACACAAATTCATTATCACCGCCACTGAGTATTTTACTAAGTGGATCGAGGCCATTCCACTCACTTACATTACCGGCAAACAAATCTCCAAATTCATCCTTAATTATATCATTTGTCGGTATGGCATTCCACAATCCATCATCACAGATAATGGCCGTCCCTTCAAAAACCATGAAGTCCGTGAATTATGTCAACGTTTCCATATTAGCCACCACTTTTCCACGCCATATTACCCACAAGGAAATGGTCAAGCTGAGGCATCTAATAAAACCATTATCAAACTTCTTAAAAAGACTGTCAATAACGCTGGTCGTGACTGGCACATCCAACTCAACCCTGCTTTTGTGGGCATACCGCACAAGCATTCGTACTCCCACTGGTGCCACTCCTTTTTCCCTTGTCTTTGGAGCTGAAGCCATCTTGCCCATAGAGGTCAAAATTCCATCTTTGCGAGTCTCCATGAAAGGCCTCATCACTGATGAAGAATACAGACAATCAAGACTACATGAGTTAGAAATGCTAGATGAACGCAGACACAATGCATTGAATCATTTACGAGCATACCAAAATCGTCTTTGCAAAAGCTATAACAAAAGGGTGATGACTCGACAGTTTGACATTGGTGACTTAGTTCTCATGCAAAATCCCAAGAATCAGTCAGATAGGGAGAAGCCAGGAAAATTTGAGCCCAATTGGCTGGGCCCTTACGTCATCATAGCATCATTTGGTTCTGGAGCATATCAGTTAGCTACTCCTGAAGGTGAACAGTTGACAGAGCCAATCAACAGTCTACATTTGCGCAAATTCTATGCATAGCATGAGAAAGCCTATCTGAAAACCAGTAAAAATACAAAAAAAAATGGAAAATCAAAAAAATCGTCACCTGGATGAAAACCTGGCAAACAGGCATCCTGGTGACACCAAAAAAAGAAAGAAAGAATAAAATGAAAAAAATAAAGAGAAATAATTCGTCCAATAGTGAAAACCTGGTAAACAGGCGCTTTGGATAAGTACCATGGTGAAAACCTGGCAAACAGGCGCCATGTGTAGTCAGTCATTGTTGTGCCATCTACTGTCACTCTATCTACCTTTGTCCCTAATGAACATACTCTTTTTTGACATTCACCATAACACTTTGTCCTAATATCATGATATTTCTATCCATGGCTGATAATAGTTGAAATCAAGTCTTGCATATTGTCCACTGTCCATGGTAGTCATGCCTTTTCTTTACATTTCATTTTTCCCTGGCTCATACTCAACTTGAATAGGGGAAAAATTTTATCATGAGACTGCAGTGGGTACCACACGTGATCCTAAAAATCAGAAAATGTCCTGAAAAAAGACCTAAAAATCAAAAAATGTCCTGAAAAAAGACCTAAAA